>DF239065.1:426318-580612 GCA_000507305.1 Breviolum minutum Mf 1.05b.01 | reverse complement strand
CTGGTGGTGTTTTTGTGGTGACCGGTGGTGTGGTGGTGTTCTTGTGGTGGTGTTTTGTTTGGTGTGGTGGTGTTTTTGTGGTGGTGTTTTTGTGCTTGTGTTTTTGTGGTGGTGGTGGTGTTTTTGAGGTGTTTTTGTGTTTTTGTGATGGTGTTTTTGTATGTTTTTTTTTTCAAGGGTCGACTTTCGTTTAAACACCGAGAAGTTATGGAAAGAGTGTTGACATTACCGGTGTAAAAAGATGTCTGGTATAGAAGTTCTCCTTATATTGCTCATATCCACACTGACATCAAATATTTCCTGTATTTAACTGTCTTTATTGCTTTCGGGATATCCGGCCTTTAATCTTGTTTATTTTTTTTGAAAAACTGGATTTTTTGTAAAGCTGGGAAGGCCATGAGCATCCATGAGTGTATTGCCCCGTTCTTGTGACCTGCTGATTTTTTTTCAATTACGCATTCTTATGAATCAATGTTCTTGGCAAAGGTCACAATTCCCATAATTGTATTTTTCTAATATGTTTTCTTTGGTCTATATTTCTCAACTTGCTGGTCATTTTGTCTTTTTCTAAGACATCTGGCATGAATCAATGGTCCTTTGCCGATCCCTCTAGTCTCGATGCCGATAAAGGTAGCGTTCCAGAGCTTGAGAGATATTTGCCTCTGGTGCGACGCTTTGAAACATATTGAGGGCTGTACTGCAGGGGGGGTTTGAAAAGGACTGATGCTTTTACTCGTCGTAACAGCAACTTAAAGGTTTTACGGGAGAGTTGCATAGATTCGCTTTTTTACTGTGGCAAATTGATGACAGTTACTGAGACCCTCTCCGAAAATTTGCTTGGAGCCAATTGCCCTTTTATTGCGCTAAATTCTATATGGGGTGTGACTAGTTCACTCATCCCACAGTACTTGAGGGAAAGGAGCTCATCCCATCATCCCAGGGTTGCTGGATTCTTGAGCTCAGGATCTCACACTTCCTCTCTTAGCCTAGCACAGTTCTGTGAAGGGCTCAGCTCGCCGATCGCCTTTCATCGCATTGTGAAGCATCAAGCTCAACAGGAACTTTCTGTAGAATTTCATTGTTTTTTTTTCTGATTCAATGTTAATCTATCGAAAAATGCCCATGGCCCATGGTGTATCTCGGTATCCCTTGGTGATGAGGTCAAGATGTGTCTTGTGCTGATCAGTGGTCCTTCTCGCGGGCAGCTAAAAACACATTACGTGAGGCGAGCGTTTGAAAAACCACATTCTTGAAGCCTTGCGGGAATCCGACATTTCCAGAAATAGAATCAGTCCGTGATGATTAGAAAACACCAGCCATCCGTGCCATCCATGCTTCTCAAATTTGCAGAAAAGGTGCAGGTTGATTTTGATTACGTTTCGATGATTTCGAATGATTTTGCCTTCATGTGCTAGGCAGTGCAGTTTCTGCGAGACCAAGCTGGCCTTGGTCCAGCAGATGCCAGCAAGGAGACTTCTTTGAGAGTCTTAGATAGTCTGAGAGTGGAGCTTCATACGTTGCAAACCTTGCGTGTTGCCGTGTTGCCCTTGTGAGGATGATCCGGGAATCCAAGAATGGAATGATGAAACGGAATGGATATCAGGCACAGCTTGTTTTTTGCATTCTTTCCATTCTTGTAATTGTACTATCTTGTTTTTTGTCCTTTGTAACTTTGTGTGTTCCCAATGCAGGACTCTGGATTGGATAAGCTGCCAAGTTTTCCTGTTGACGAATTTTTCATTATAAGCGGAACCACAATACCAATCTGATGATCAGATTGTACCCAATTAATTGTCATCGATTGAAATTGGATTTTGGTTTCTTCAAAGTTTCTTCAGTGATGTCACAGAGTAGTGGAGAGCAGCCAGCAGTGAGCAGCCGACATCTTCAAGCTGACTCCTGTAGGAGCAGAGACCAATCTCAGTGATCCCTTCATGGATCTCAATCTTTTCCTCGATTCTGGAGTGGACCCTTGTTCAGACAGAATGAATGCCTCATGTGCAGAACAGATCAAGCTCAAAACTTCTCAATCTCACGTTGCACTAAGTGCATTTCCAGTTGGTCTTATATCAATAGATCTAAAGTGGCTGCAATTGTCTCACATGTGTGGAAAGTTTACAGTACCCAACTGACATCTTCTCTTGTAAGGCTGGATTGAGGATAGCCCTTCACTGCCTTCTGAGTGCTAAGGACTTGCTGGGACTCTACCGAGCAATGCCAGAACACTTTGGTGAGACAAAGCCTTAGAGATTGCATAAACACGAAGCATTCCAAATTAGACATGTAAATGAGATATACTGAGACAGCCTTTCAATATATCTTTAGAATCTACGGAGTAACTGTTGTGATTATGATAATCATACAGATGAATCATCATGTTGATGCATTATTTAAGTCTATTTACAGTGTTTATGTCTCATGCATATTGACAGAACTTTGAGTTGTTCTTAAACGCCATGCTTTTTAGATAAATCCATGCATCATCTCAGGCCGGAGGGAGATCTGACGGACTGGTTCATTGAAGGTCCAATGGCAGATATGCTTTCCATGGCCAAAGAGGGCCTCAGTAGAGAGGCCGGAGATCTTCCAGCAGCATCGAGGCCACTTCCTCGGCACATTTGGACCATTGGTATGGAAGTGCCAAAAAGAGTCACCCATAAATTTTGTTCAGAATCTCAAAGAATGGATTGATCTCCTTGCCAATATTCAAGGTAAAACGAATGAACTTGTCAAGCAAAAGATTAAAACAGCAAGTTTTTTTCTTCCATTTTATTTCACACTGCAGCACTGCAGGTCTGTCCCTGGACCTCCACAAAAAACGCGCCGCTCGGAGACTAAGGAAGGCCTCTTGGCTTCACAGCATTTTTCGGTAGTTTTTGTTTCTTTAGTGTCCAAGTTGGCTGCTTTAGCATTGCAATGTGCCATCTCAAGGTGATGTGAAGTCACCACTTCGCATGAAACAAGCCAGAGAGATGTTGATGAAGTTGTATGAAGCAACCACTGCTCTGCAACGGAAGCCAAGCTTGCCTTTCCCGGTTGATTCACGAGATCCACGAATGCGAAGCTTACTTGAAAGAGGTTTAGACCCGCAGTCGGGGGTTCCCATTCATGTCAATTCCGCACTAAGCTACTAAGCTTGAGTTTGGTTGGTTTGGCAAGCATCAGAGAAAGGCGCTTGCAAGAGTCTGACCGTACACTTTTCGATTTCCGAGGGTTTTCAGCTCTGTGTTTACTTTTCTGTCATGGTCACATGCAAAGACATTTCTGAGGAGATGTCAGACACAGCCCTCAGAAAGAGCAACCTCTAGCTCATCAAGTGGATCCTGATGGGCAGCTTGGACTACGAAACTTGGGACACATTGACACTCACTCACTGCATTTCCATGTGATTCTCTTTCAGATTAATCAGACCTTACTGGCATGGTAACTTTGTAGAAACGGTGTTTGACCTTGGCCGGCATGGCCAGCCATGCGCACAGGTATCCTCGGTATCCTCAGGAGTGGCCACAAGCAGCGCCGCGCCAACAGAGCGCTCAGTCAGTTGAATGCATCCAGAGAATTGGAGCCATCCAATGAGAGTTGCATTGTGGATTCTTTGTTTCACAGTTTTTACAATAGCTTCAGAATTGCTTTTTTTTAATATATGATTTATATTATTTATCACTTGCAAATTTGTAGTAGTCATATGTAATCATTATGTTCAATATATGTTGCGATTTCGCTTTCACAAGCGTGCCTTCATCGCTACATCTGCATGCTTCCGAAACCGAGGCCTGTGAAGCCCCTACCTACGAACGACCCCTTTGCTCGGACACCTCCAACGCCAGGGGAGCCATTTCCGCAGCTTCTGGAGGTGGGCACCTGTTGATAAACGATACCCATAGATCATATATGATCATATAGAGTGGATAGATTACATCAAATCGATTTTTTCAACGGAAAAAAAAACCACATTAATGATTAAGACACTGGTTTTTGTTGGATGACAGGAATTTTTGGTGGATGTTTTGGCAGGTTTTGGCTCCACAGCCACAGGTCTGGTGCCACGGAAACAGCAAGGCCTACATGGCAGAAACGATGGCTCCCTCCCACGTTGCAAACACGCCACTCAGCAGCAGATGTGAGGTCAAATGCGCAAAAACTCATCAATGCTCTTTGAGCTGACAGAGTGAGTCAGCTAAAAGCAGCCTGCAACACATTGAACATCATTAAACATTGTATCAGACACGTCGTAATAGACCTTTGGTGTATGCTTAGCTACCTATGAGTGGCAGACGGCAGGATTTTGAGCCTGAAGCAGTCTCTTTTGGAGATCAACCAATGGTTTCACAATGATTCACTGTTGTCACTCCATGAAGAACACATACAATGTAGGTGATGCAGTTGAGAAAATGACTGGGCACACCAAATCCATTCCCCTCCCAGGTATACTGGAGCTTGTGGAAAGTGCCTTGGCTGCCACACAAAGACGCGCGATATCTTATGTCTTATCAGTCATTGTGGGTGCCAGTTCTCGTTGCCTGGATGTCGACAACTTGCTGACATGTTTCCCACGAGTAGTCTTTTGTCTCGATTCTTGAAACGTTATGTTTTAATGGCATTCAAATCAATGGGTTCTCGGTCCCCTTGTCAACGATGCTTGAAATCCATTGGCCCACTTTTGGGACACTGCTTGGTTTTTCTTTAACTTGGACTACGCGACGCAGCAGGTACACCCAGCAGGTCCCCTTCACAATCTCCAGCCCATACCAGCTACTCGGCAATGATATTGACAGAATGACAATGTAGGCACATGCAGGCACTTAGCTGGTTGATTCGCCCGTCGATGCGATTGGAAAATCTATTGCCGAACCCCTAAAGTTGGAAACTCCGGTTGGCCCAAATGGCAGGCCAAGTGGCATGAGTTGCGTCCGTGACTAAGATGTACCAATGATGGAAGCAAGGAAACGTGAAAACGCAGGCACCTGCAATCCCCGGCACCGTCCAGTCATGAACATCGATGAGGATACTAGCTCACTTGTCTTAAGGCGTTTTGTCTTTGATGTTGTTTGGATATCTTTGCAGTACTCCGCAATTGTACAGTGGCACGAATGCAACGGATCTTGGAATGCTCCAAATACTACACAGATGCAAAGACGCTGCCAAGACATCCAGAGATTTCTTACATTCTGTGCTGAATCTGTCGTTCTCCATAATGATTTTTCCATATGGGGCGTTTTCGATGCAGGGCGATTCCATCGCAGCACCTGCATTCAAATCCATAGCCAGGACTGCACCTATGCTCTCTATTTGTCTATCCTTTTCTATCTTCATGTCCAGCTATCTAATATACTGGACCCATTTACCCATTTAATGTCCTCCTCTCTATTTCATCGTCGTATTTTTTCATATCTTGTAGGCACAGACGGATGTATATCCCACACCATCCCTTAGGCTGGCCGCTCTCCAGAGCCGTTGCATCGGGCAGTGACCTCAGCGGAGATAGTGCAGAGTCCAACCGACCTCCAAAGATGCTTCGTATGGCGGAGGTCACTCCAATGCCGAAGATGAAGGTGCCTTGGCCACATGCCAGGTGCTCAGACACATCACAAGGCAACATAGGAAACCTTTTTTTGTGCAATGAACGAGTTGCATCGAGGCATGCAGTTGAAGGATGTTGGATTGTTGAAAAATAGGATTAGTAGTTGCTCCATGTAACCGTGTAAAGATTGGCATCTGAGATGGAACATGACGATCTTGCAGAACAGGTAAGAAAGAACCAGCAGGTATTTGGTTGCATGCATAAATACCTTTCTAACCTGTGTATGTCGACACCACATATTATCCTGGAGACAGCTTTCATGACGTTTGGCACTGCTGGCACATCTTACTCACAAGGCTTCAAGGAGTCGTTGAGTCTCAAATTACAAGGCAGGGCTACAAAACTAATTGTGAGCTTTTTGAGAAGCTGGAAGACATCGTCAGTATCAACCCATATCCGCCCATAGCCATAGCCGTGTTTTTTTCGGTTTGACTTGGCTGAGTTTGGGGTTGCCATTCAACCTTATCTGCTTGATCTTGGATCGATGTTCTCGCTTGGTTGCTGTGAGGCAGATCTTTATGTGGCAAAAGCTGAGCCGTAGCCGTGGCATGGCATGGCAAGAACTGCCAAGTCCGAGATTCAAAGAAACGAATGGCACGAGGCACCAAAACGTCCAATTCCATGTTGGCATATCAATTAATGATTACATATCACCGCAAAACTCAGATTCATGATGTAATTCTTACCAGGAAGGAGAGCTGCTGCCCTGATCAATTTGCTGCATGACCTCTGTAAATCACAGGGTATTGTCTATAAATAATTTGTAAACACATTATCAACTAAATATGCTCTCCGTCTCTTATTAACAATGCAATGACACAGCATCAGCGGATTTACAGTATAATTTCTATTGTCCAGCGAAGATGCATCCTAGGTCCTGCATTTCCTTGTTTCACTTCACACCACCTTGACGGCGCAAACATAGCTTTCATAATCATATGCTTTCATGTATGAGGGTGACTCAAAATTGATACTTTTCTTTCATATGAAACATCAAAAACAGTAGATTTGGAGATGACTTTATTGGAAAGTCATTGTCTATTGTCTAGTTCTTTGCCGTTCTGGTTCGTTTCTTTGAGAACTGCATGCTGACCAAATGGTCGGGTTGTTCGTAGCATCTCTAGAGTCCAAGTGGCACCTTCCATTGAGCGAAATGGCTTTCGCTTAGCCTTGCCTTATTTTGACTTATCCCTGTCTGATCCTTTTTGGGTTAGCATAAATTAATATAAATTATGTAAAGTCTGGCCATGTTCGCTCTCAAAATGGTTGTGGTCGATTTCACCATAGCAGCTTCTTCAGAGCTAATTTAAGCTACCAGAGGTGGCTCCATGTACATAATGACAGAATGGCAACAGGCTACAGCTTTGTGACTCAAAAAGTGCCGGCGTTTCCAAGCGTCGCTGAAACAGCGGGTTTCAGGCAGCAAGAAGGGAAACGACAGCGGCATCGGCGCAGCGGCAACGACGCAAGAACGCAACGACGGTCAAAGATAGAATTAGCGAAAGCGAGAATGACAATAGTCACGACAGTCGGCAAGGACAATGCTTAAAAAAAAGCCAGAACAACATAGAACAACTACGGTCAACCACCAAGTTCCAAGTACTGTCTTATAAGGTAAAAGATAGCACGAACGTTGAGAAAGACAGTGACTTTCAATGCTACTTTCAGTCCCTGGAGCTGACACTCCTTGGCTGGCGTGCCACTACTTGGACATCTGACCCTGGCGTATCGGAAGAAGAGCTGAGTATATCGTTACTTTGGTTTGACAGTTTGGACATATTTTGGAACCAAGTAGCACTAGGCCGAATAGAATTTGGTGCAAAGGAAAGAAGACAATTTAAAAAACCATAAAAAACAAGCGAGCTTGTTCTTTCTGAACTCTCGAATGTGTACTGCCTGCTACCATTTGCCACTATCTGTCGACACGACCGTAAGGCAATGATAATGTAGCAACCCTCCGAGATGCCAAGAGGGTCAAAGGCTGCAGGCACCTGTGTTGATCGACAAGGAGGCAGCCAACTTCCTACAAAAACATAGGAAAGCGGCATTGCCATTATCGACCTGCCATTCGCATTTGGACGCTTCTGGCGACGGAGTATTTTCGACCCGTGCGATTGTTGGCTCGCCGCTCGCCCGCGCACGATAGTGCACCCGGCACTCGGAGTAGCGTCCCCAAGGACAAAATGAGGAGGCAAATCATTCCGGATGTCTTGGGTGGCTGCTCCTGTGCTGTCAGCACCATTCGGTGTCGAAGCGTTAAGTTTTTAAACAATTTCCGACAAGGGCGCGACCAGTTTTGTCTACCATATCACCGGCTTCACTGGCAAAAGCCGCGAAAGGTATGAAAAACTTGTCCTCGTTGAAGAACTGCGGTGCCAAAGCTGTTTGAAGGGGCTAGGCAAACATTCCAAAGTTATCTCAAGTTGTCAGAAATTGAGAGCGGACAAAATGCCGCGACCTCCGACTGACCTCGCATTTTCTTGCACCCACTCAATTCAAGATTGGAAATGAAGCTACGCTTGAAGCAGCATGCACCACTGAAGTCTCCCACTGCCTGAGTTCAAAAAAGAACGGATTCATTGTACGGATTATTGGCAGCTCCACATGGTCCCAAACAACCTGAACGTGTAAGTTGCCCTTGAACTAGACCTATTCAAGTCGGGCTTGGAACTATCACACGCATGGTTTCATTGGCTGCTGTCAGCGTCAAATACAGGCAGCAAACGGGACGAAGTAGAGTTCGGATTCTAAAGACGCGTGGAAGGTTTTTTTTCCCTTCATTTTATCCTTCTCCCCCTCAGTCCATTCATTGTTTTCCGATGTTTTTCAATTATTCATTCGTTCGTTCATTCATTCGTTCATTCATTGATTCACTCATTCCTTCCCTCCGCCAGTCATTCACTCATTACTCATTCAGTCGTTCAGTCTGTCAGTGCTTCAGGCCTTCAGTCTTTGAGTTAGTCAGTAGTTCATTCAGCCATTCGGTCATTCATTCCTTCGTTCTTTCGTTTGTTCGTTCATTCACTTCGTCACACACTCAGACAGTCGCTTGGTCATTCACTCCCTCAATCAATCACTTGCTCACTCCTTGAGTCACTTAGGCGCCTACTCACTCACTCACGTTTTGTCAACCCCCTCATGTATTACTTAATTACTTTCACTCTGTCTCCTTTTTTTGTTCATGCAGACATTCACGCACTCCGTCATTCAACGGTTCACCTATGTATCACATGTAATCCGTATACCTATTCAGGAGGTCTTTCACCCATACTCTTTCGTGAGTCAAATGGGCGGCGGCTCAGCGTACAGGAGCAAAGCCAAAAGTCAAAGTTCACGAGTCAGCCTGCACCTATTGGCAGCAAAGTTCTGCGCAATCACGTTGGGGCTGTTGCAAAATTGTTTGCACAATTGTCTGCAAAGTGAACCATTGCAGCGGCAGTGAATGAACATGAATGAACAACGAACTGAAACCTCTCTGGACGCAAGCGAGCCATGTACGGAAAGGAATAAAGCATCGCCCACACCTCCAAGAATATAGAAAGGCATCACAACGCTGGGGGCGCTCACCGGCACTCCCGAGTTCCAAAACACCCACCAACGCATCCCAGCACGACCTGCAAGCGGAAAGGTTCCTCCTTATATACTACGCCAGCCCTACATGCAACTATTTTCTCGCATGCTCCCACCTCAAGCTGCCCAACAACATGTAACACATTTCGCAACCTGTATTGCCAAGATCCTGGCAGCGCCAGCCCCAAAGCGGTTCACAGTCCGGATCTTCCATTCCTATTTGAGAGGAATTCGATGGAATTCGCAGGGGCTGAACCGACCATTGACATTGCGCTACATCATCATCATCATCATCATCATCATCATGACCACCATCATCATGACCACATCATCATGACCACATCATCATGACCACGTCAGCACCACATCACCCCCACATCATCACCACATCATCACCACATCATCACCACACCACCACCACCACATCATCACCACATCATCACCACATCATCACCACATCATCACCACATCATCACCGCTTCATCACCACATCATCATTATCATCATCATCATCATCATCATCATCACCACCAGTCATTCTTCATTCGTCATTCATTAGTCATCATTTATATTTTCTACTAGGTACTTGCCCTAACTCGTGCCGCCCTACCAAAATTCGTGCCATTCTCGTGCCCGCGGGTTTTGTCAGGTTTTTGTCGTTTTTGTGATTTTTTGAATGTTGTATGATGTGCTTAAAGTCTGCGGCCCACAGTGTTTGCTGAGGGCTGAAGGTGCTGTCATCAATCACTATGCGGGAGACTTCGAAATGTTTATATGTTCAAAGGAAGTTTCGGAGTCAAAAGTCCGAAAATATGGACAGATGAAAAGCAGAGAAGAGAAGAGTAGAAGAGAGGAAGAGAAAGAGGTAGAAGAAAACAGATATGGGTGCGCGAAATTTTAGGAAAGTCGTGAAACATCGTGTTTTTACCAATGAGTTGTGGTTGGGGCAGAAAAAAGGGAAAAGGTTGCCAGATGCAGAGCTTGGATCCGTTCCCATTTCGTTCGATCTCGTTCAGCATCTCGTTCTGATTCCTTCTTCTCTTAAATTTTCCATGCTGTGATGAATGAGCTGTGCACAGTGTGATTTGCGGTCGTTGGTGTGAGAATTGGACTGAATTTTTTTTGGTGTTCTACACAGTGTGCGCATGGTTTGGTTAAGACTTGGTGATGTCAGTGGCTGGTGTGCTGAATGAGCCGTGCACAGTGTGATCTGCTGTTGGTGGCATGAGACTCGGATTGGGTTTTCTTCGTGTTTTACAACACTGAGTACCCCTGCAGGCTTGGAATTGGAAGTTTTGGAGCCCACAAATTCGCATAAATGGCTTGGCTGCCTTTTATCAACGGCCAACATGGGCAATCGACAACAAGATATGAAGTATCGTTTACAAAATGCATCTCGGGCATTTCAAGCTAACAGATGGATCCTATGTGACAAAAATGTGTCGATAGCTCTACGGTTGAAATTTTTCGATGCAATGGTTACTTCAGTGGTGTGTTTTGCAGCGGGTCACCGGAAAGTGTATGTAGGTGAGCTACGAAAACTGGATGTACATTGCCGAAAATTGTTACGGCGCATGGTTGGACCACCGCCGGATGCCAATTGGAATGGGCCTTGGCATGAAGTTTTGCATGAGTCACATCCGCATAGAACAGTCTGAGTCTGAGTCTGAGTTCGCATGCCGAAAAGGCAGCCCACTTTAGGGCGCGAACCAGGACAAAAAGTCCGAGGATATAAACAACTTGTGAGACGAATTCGACTACTGTGTACAAAATTTGATGAAATTGTCCGCCTCCATCATCCACCGGTCAGCATCTGTAGCCACCTCCTTCCAATCACGCCAATGCTTCAATCGAGAAAATTGTTCAAATTTGGTCGTCCAATTCATTGCTGGACGTCCCAAAGGTCCTCTTCCAGAAGGTTGCCAATGTAGCATCCGGCGTGCCCAACGTTCCGCATAGAACAACAACTGGAATGTAATGGGTTCAAATTATGGTCACGTGGATATTTGGCGGAGTACTGGAATTTTGCAAACTATGTTGCTGGGTCCAGAGGACAGGTGGATCCGACGGGTGTTGGCTTAGCCCACAACAGGGAAGACTCGGACGGGCATTTATGACTTGGGATTCACATTACAAGATTTTGCCCGGTGGCAACGCCTTGAAAATTGGATGTGGACGGCTCAGGACACCGATCTGTGGCAACATTATTTCCACGAATTTTGCAGTTTGATTTTTAAATGATAGAGCAATAGTGTTGGTTTCACCCCTGCGCCCTAAACGGGCTGCCGACAGGCATGCAGGCGCAAAGTCAAAGTTTGTGTTTTACAATACTGAGCGTTTGGTTTTGTTAAGATTTGGTGATGTCAGTGGATGTGCTGAATGAGCCGTGCACAGTGTGATTTGCTGTTGGGTGTGAGTTTTGGCGATGGCGTGAGATTCGGGTTTTCTGCATGCCCGCAGTAGCGGCGTGAGTTTTGGGTAGGTGGCGTGAGTTAGGGCCACCACCAAGTAACATGAATTATTTATTCGTCATGCATTATTCTCTTCAGCAGGCATCGAAAGTAAAATTTGCCATTGTCAAATGTTTACGGTACTTTGCACCTGTAGTGTCATCAGTGGCATGCTTCGCTGGCGGACATCGCGCTATGTACAATCGATATTTGGAGCGTCTCGACACACACTTCCGGAAGTTGTGCAAGTCAATTGTCGGCCCTCCGCCTGGCGAAATACTTCATCAAAGGAAGGTTTGGGTGAACACATGTATCGATAGAGCCAGCATCAAAACAGAGTTGAGTTGAGTTGAGCCGAGTTGAGCCTGTAGGCCCGCTGGCGGCCCGTTTCTGAACGAAACGACATCTATGCTAAATATGTTCAGCAGTGCTAGTGCCAGCACGTGAAAATAGGAGGTCTCAATGGATGTCATTTTTAGTTTCGCATCCAGCTATTTGTTGTCGGAGCTATTGGAGGTTAACGCAACTTATCGCCATCCTACCGCTTACGATGCCCGGCTGGAATATATCGGATTGGCCGCTCACGTTTGTAGTCGGAATCGGAAGAAGTATATTAATCCCCCTTGAAATTTCCTCTACAAAGATGGGGGTGGAGCGTCCAAAAAGGTTTTTTTTTTGTAAAGGCGCCAGGGAGACGTGACCTGGTGTTTTGTAAGCAGCATATGATATGGGTTTCGTAGAGGTGCTTGGGGTGTTATTTGTAGTAGTCGATTTTTTAATCCAGTTTTTTCTTAAGGTTTCCCGCATATGTTTTGTAGAAGGCCATGTGTTCCGCCCCGGAGCCATGTGGCACCAGTGCCTGAACATGTTTGAGGGCCACATGCTCTTGCAAGATGGAACCAAATGTGTGGGATGGCTAAACAACCAACTTTGCAAGAAAAAATTGTGTGCACCACGCCAACTTTGTAACAAAAATGTGTGTGCACCACACCACAGTGTGAAGAAAAACCTGTGTGCAACACCAGCTTTATAGAAAAATCTGTGTGCACCCAACCATCTTTGCAAGAAAAGTCTGTGTGCACCACACCACCATTCTAAGAACAATTTACGTGCACCACACCATCGTTGTAAGAAAATCTGTGTGCACCACACCATATTGTGTGCACCCCACCGCGTTTGCAAGAAAAATCTGTGTGCACCACATCATTTTTGTAAGGAAAACCTGTGTGCACCCCACAAGAAAAGTTTGTGTGCACCACACCATCTTTCCAAGAAAAGTTTGTGTGCACCACACCATCATTGTAAGAAAATCTGTGCGCACCACACCATTTTTGCAAAAAAAAAATGCGTGCACCACAGCATTTTGGAAAGAACATTCTGTGTGCACTACACCATCTGTGTGAGAAAAAAAAATTGTGTGCACCGTAAGAAGACGTTGCCGTATAAAAATGATTTGCTGAACATGGACGTGTCTTACAGGAAATTATGCCGACAAAACGAACGGGTAGAACAATTCGCTGCACTGGCCGGTGTCAAATCTTGGTCGCAGTCTGTGTGCACTCATTATTGGAAGTTCGCAAGGTATGTGGCGTGCCTCCCTTCACACGGATGAGTTAAACGTGTATTAGCTTGGACTCCTCCTGGGTCTCGCAATGCCGGACGTCCCGCAAACAGTTGGGATCAAAACCGGGTTACTTATTGTCGATACAAAAATGTTGGAAATTGGCTGGGTGCTGCTGAAGGCCAGCAGTGGTGGGGATCTCATGTGGACAACTTCATCAACTTCTGCCGGCTTTGGGTGTAAATTAAATTTCTGGTATATATTTTGCAATGTGTTCATTTCATTTCTTTTTCACGCCTGTGCCCAATGGGGCCCGGAATTTTTGGCGTACAGGCTCGACTCGACTCAACTCGACTCGTAGGAAAACGTTGACTGTTTTGAGGAAAACGAGCACTTCAGCAGAGCTATTCCCCGGGGCACCTACTTGTCACTACAAAAATAAGTTGTGCACAAGATGTTTGTAGAAATCGTGCCCGATGCCTGGAGACTGACCAGTAAAACAGTCCTTGCTACTGAACGTTCTGCGGTCAAAAAGGCGCGGAAAAAAATCTACAAAACATGTATTGGTGACTTCGACATCATGCAATATCAGCTTGGACATTCTCTACGAAACTTTTTTTTTTTGCGTTCAGGCAGGGGGGGTATAGGAGCGATGTGTTGTGTAGAGGGGTTAGGTCATGAGTTTTGTAGAAATTTGGGCGCGGGACAATGTTATCTGTAGAGACAAGAATTCTCCAAAGAAAATGTAACTACAAAACATGGGTCACGACCTAACCGTGTGTCCACCAGTATTGCGACTGCGGCGGACTGGTGCTGCTATGAATCGTAACGTTTGGGATCAACATTGCGAACCACTTTCACCGAATGTTGTTTTACCTAGAGCCATTTGATTCAACCTTATTAAAAATATATGTCAAATAGATGCATTCTGCGCCTGCGCCCTGAAGAGGCCTGCCAAAGCCGTGCAGGCCAGATTTTTTTCTGGAAGCACGAAACGTATGCACGCACATCGTTGGGCATTGCAAACAAACGCTTCGAACTTTAGGAAACGTTAAAGTTGTACTATGAGCGTTGGTGCTTCCATGACCGTGTGAGCAATTGGTGTTGGAGTGGTATGACATGAACTCACGTATACGTCGATTACGAAAGGTAACCAGGCCTAGGCTCTGCGGCACCACACATAGATGGACACGCCCCATCCATCAGCCTCTTTTCGAACCCTGTCATCCGCCTGCCCTTTCTCTCAGCCCACCTTGGAGGAGTTGACTTCTTGTTGCACATCCAAAGCCGCGCGTATAGAAATGGCTCATTGCCTGATGTTGCCCCCTTAACAAGACCCTCACCGGAGACCTATTGCAACACAGAAAAACCGTGGTCACACAACGCTTGTTTTGCCAGCAGCACCGACAAATCAGCATAGCCCCGCAAGGTTACCTGAACATGGAATCCATGCGTTCAATGTTGTTAGGATGGAGGCCACACACATGGGACTATCAAGTCAAGGCCTTCTGCTAGTATATCGACATAGATGCCGGCGTAGGGCCTGCGGTCATGGAGAATGTAATCGCCCATGAAACGCACCCCAAAAGATTTTTTGTTGTGTTTCGTTGACGTGCGGACGGGCGAACCTTTACAAAACAGAGATGAACCGAATTGCGCTTGTAGGCCCGCAGTTGAACGAAACAGCATCTACGCGACATATGTACAGCACCGCTAGTGTCACCACGGGAAAACAAAGCACACAATGCACAATGCAAACAATGCACCTATTTCAGTTTGAGTGTTCCACGGAAAAAAATAGGGTAGTGGCGTGCAAGCAGGGACGTCACACCATTCGCAATTCACCTCACCCTCACCGTTTGTCAAAGCAAATATTTCCCATACAGGATTTCCTGAATCCCGGACATGTTCAAAGCATCATGAGGTCGGGCCCAGCGATTTCATAAAAAACCACGGTACGATTGTATAATATAAGGGGTGCAAGCTCATAGAGAAAATATGGCACAACCTGTCTACCTGGCATTGGTGTACCTTCGCGGCATTACCTATGTAGACACGGCATGTTTTGGTACCCAGCATTGATGTCGGCCAGAGGGCCACGTTTCTTTTAACTTAAATAGGTTTCAGGTTCGGATGCCGAAATGGTAGCTATCCCTAAGGCGTGAACCAGCACAAAAAATACGATGGTCCATGGTCAATGTCTGCTCGCCACACGGCGAGCCTATTTTGGGCACAGGCGGTGAGGAGAAACTCCTCGCCCACAGCAGCCGAGCTGTGCCGACCAGCCTCCCAGAGGATTGGACCTACACCTTCCCCACCAAAAGTGCATATGGAGACTGGCCAGTATAAAAACAGTCTGTGCCTGGAGGAGGCCCAGTAAAACAGCAATGCTTCTTGCGGCAAAAAAAACGGGAAGGAAAAACTGGATTATGTACACGTGCTTTCTTCATTTTTCTCCCAATTTATTTCATATACAATTATATACATATATGGCCGAAGGTGTAGGAACCTCCAAGGATTGGAGTCCAATGATGGTGGCACCTCGCTTCGTCCAGCCATGGCCCCAAACCCTTGTATCGACAAAAGGCTTGGATTTGATAGTTCCTGGTTTGTGGCCTCTTTCCCAACGATCGGTATCGAAGAGATGGATTCCACGCAAGAATTCTTGGCATCCAGCTAACCTCCAGTGCTGCCCACACACACACACACTATGAAGGTTCGGGCCCGATGGTTCCACTGATGGAGTATTTCAACCATTTGAAGGATAAATCGGTGTCATGGAGGTGTTGCAATTGACCGACAAAGCTTTCGAAACAGGACGTCAAGTGCATAAATTTGTTTCTTTACAAGGTGCGGCGGACACCTCCAAAACAAATCACTGCTGACACACCATTACAATTACTGTATTTGTGTGAAACGAAGTCGGTTACTTTTTGTACTTTCACGAACTCCTCCCCATCATCCATCGCTCTGCGTTTGCAGCGGCATCTGTCCAATCAAACGAATGCTTGACTCGAGAGTGCTCGAATTTGCTTGCCCAACGCATACGTGGACGCCCCACAAGTCCATATCCAAAGGGTTGCCAATGCAGCATTCGGCGACCCCATCGTTCATGTAGGAGACGCATGATGTAGCAAACACTTTTCCCATCTTGGGGTACGCAGCGAAGGTGTAGGCCGCCATAAAGAAAATATGATGAAATGTTTGCGCGCACCACAACAGACAAAGCCTTGGCTTTGTTGACGTACAACATTTCGAATTGTTGAGTTCATGAAATTCTGTACGAAGTAGCCGAGTTTCTTTCACAAACATTTTGTACCGGTTCGCGACCTAAACAGGGCTGCGTTTTCGGCATGCGAACCTCAGACTCAGACTTGTACGTCTACAAAGCTACCTTCCCCCAAAAAGGCCCCTCTCGAACCTCTACAGAATTGTGCCGCGCACACTTGTCAGTGGTGTGTTGTTAAACTTGTTCCCCGAAACCGTAAAAGGGGTTCCGGGGTAAAAATTTTAGCGACCCCAAGGAAAAACAAGTATCAAGAAAAAACAGGCCACATATCATTTCAAACACACATCAACCTATCCCAGCCGTGGCTCAGACAGAAACAACTACAACCGTCAAACGAGACATATCCGAAAACCATCCCAGAATGGTGGACCATAGAAAAAACATCAACCTTGGAAAAAAAATGGACTTGAATTCGGGCAGCCACGACATGCTATTCTTCAAACCATGAATTCCGATTGGGGATGGAAACTTCCTTCCAAAAAAAAGGCTCCCCGATGAATCCCATCAGAGTAGCAATGGCAGTCTTCAAGGAGATCTTCGAGTACCACCGTCCGAAAATCTATCAAACACACGCGCTGTTACCTCGTATGGACTACCTTGAACTCGTCCAATGGCATTGCCAAAGTTCACATCGACCACAGCATTGATTTCGAGACCGTCGTTGAAGCCTTCCAATCCAAGTTTGCGAACTCCAGCACCTAGGGAGGAAAAGGCATGAGTCAATCCCAGACGCACACAAACATTCCAGTCCCAGCAGGCCATCGACTGGATGAGGACTACAAATCTGACACCGCACTGAAAAGGTAGAATGGGAGACCGGCGAGGGGCAACAGACAGATGGCGACACACATTCACGAACACCACAAAATGCACAAAACGAAGGCAGCAAAAAGCAATTCACGAACCATGAAATCAACACACCTTACGCGCCATTACTGGAGGCCTCCTCAGGCAGGTGCCGACCCATCCAGGCACACTGTGCCGCCGAGGCAATTACCAACTAACTACGAAGTAGGTGACTCCAAGATACACAGGCATCAAACGCGAACCCATGTAAAAGTAAAGGAGCCGAGTCGAGCTTGTACGCCAAAAAAAAATGACAGTCCCAACTGGGTACAGGCGTCCAAAAAGTTTATTGTGAACGGGCAACATAACATGTACAAAACATTTCCGCTCACTGCTGGCAAAGGTACTTGAAGTCGTCCAAATGAGATTCCCACCACCGTTGGTCTTCAGCAGCGTCCGCCCAATTTTAAAATTTTTTGTATCGACAATATGAGGTGAGTTTTTGATCCCAACCGTTTGGAGGACGTCCGGAACTGCCTGGCCCAGGAGGAGTCCAAGCTAATACCCGTTTAACCATGTTTCACCCATTTGTGAATAAGAATTGCGCCACATACCTTTCCAATTTCCACTAATGTGTGCAAGCACACTGCGACCAAGATTCATCATTAACGATTCTAGGCCCATGCTACCTTGGAGACCTCCACCCCTCTCGGGAATGCAACAGGGCCGCACCCACAGAGGAATCGGCACTTAAAGGTCGACCGAACCGTGTCTCACCAAACAAACTTGATTTCAAAACAGTAGAACGGGACAGCCAATGTTGCGTATTTATTCAGGAAGCGTAATAGAACCAAAAAACAACAAAAGAACGAAAACACAAAACGGTGAGGAAGTGTTTTTTGTTCCGGCCCCTTGCAAAACACTTATCATGGGGCACAAGAAGGTATGACAAAACAACTTCAATGACACCAATGATGTTTCTCACAATTTTCCGGCGAAGGGGCCAATCACATTTCCGTTGGGACAAAATAGGGCATATGATGAAAGCCGACAACCTAGACATTTTTTCTACAAAAGACGCATATCAACACAAATCGGCAGAAATACATGGCAAATATTGTTTCGTGTTCTTTACCAGCATTACGGACAAACAGCGAGAGGATGCAGAGAAAATCAGGGAACAATCGAAACAGAGGAAAGGCAAAGGAAAACAAAAGAGTAAAAATCAGACAAAATCATTTCAACTATATAACCTCGATGCTGAGAAGTTGGGAACAGCTGTGATTTATATACCACAAGAGATTGGAGAGGTCAAAATTAGATAGGCAGAACAGGTCAACATATTCGAATTTTCGGCTCATCGCTCTTGCCAGAGTGGCTCAGAGTTTCAGAGGCCTGGGATTTGCAAAATCTGATAATCAAAAAGATGCGCAAATTTTCGCAAGTCACGTTTGCATCAATTCATTTCAATTGAACATGGCAGAGGCTAAAAAAGTCCTGGTCGGACACGTTGGGGGACCTCAGACGACAGGACACAGGGCTCCAAGGATCGGTGTCATGTCTGGTTGTGGCGACCGTTCCATCAGGCAGGCTACATTGGTTAGGTTTTAAAGATGCGGCGTAAATTTGAGAGGTCTTACTGTAAGTGTTTATTCTTCATATAATTTGGGCAGTTTCGGTATTGGTTGGGACCATGTTCATTGGTTGGTTTATGAGTTTTCCATGTGCAAATTCAGTGTGCAAACTCTGTATGATATAAATCAGTCTTCTAGGTGCATGTATTATTTTTGTTGAGGCCCAGGGTGGCATATTGTCGCTAGCCAATGATGGTCCTAGATTCTGCATGTCTTATTGTGAGTATGCGCTGGTTTGACAGTGAGCACAGTTGCTCGCACAGGACTATCGCAACACATGAAATGGTGAAGGCGCTTCTGTGTTTATTGCCTGGCAATTGTTGTCAGTTCACATCAAATATACTAATATACCCATGTTTGTTGTGTTTGGAGGCACTGTTGCACGAACTCGGATTCTTAATCACGCGGCAGGCCCTGTATGTGTACCTCGTGCGACATGCGGAGTCCAAAAACAACAGCACGCACCTCAGTTAGTGTGGAGGTAATTTTTAGGATGATATGAAAATCTATAATGATATGTGCTGGGTCTGGGTTTAGTCTTCGTCCCCATTTGTCCCCCATTTTGGCAAACATGTCTCAGCTTCTGATCAAGGAGCTAAACTGAAGCATACTAAATGATGCATGTCCCTGAGTGTTAAACTGTGAGAGTTCCAGCTGCCAGGCTATTTCATTCAAACTCGAAATCATTCCAAGGATTCTTCCAGATTCAGTAGCAAACATGATCATATAGTATGCATTTGAATGGGTTGCAGTATGGTACATTGAAACAATGCCGCAGCCACCCTTTTCCATCCACCGCATCCGTAACTGGTTGGCAGGTCGTGACTTGCATGACGCACGTTCCTCTATGAATCTGCCATCAACACCGAAAGAACCGAGCAGTCCGAAAGAACCGAGCAGTCCTACGCGATTGAGCCCTTTGAGAGAAGGCCTCCAAAAACCGGCAGGGTTGTTCATCTTGCGTAACAATGACGGCTTTGGCAACTTTTTGACCAAACTGAACTCTTGCTCTACAAAGAATGCGCCACAGAATGTGTGGGTACATCTGGGTGAAACATGGTGAAGTCTAGTGATGTGACTGGATAGAACCCCAAGGATATTGAAATATTCCATTATATGTATACAGCATAGTTTTGCCCACCCAGTATACAGCACTAAGTCATAATTAGAAGGAATGGACCAGACGCACTCTTAAGCAGCTTCAAAGGTTGTGCAAGTAGAGGATTAAGTGATCAATTTCAACCTTTGTTTTTGCGCAATTGCATTCAGGATACTGCGAGAAGAAAGATGAGGAAGAAAAGGCACCTTTGGACTTCTTGCTTTGGATCACGCCGAAGCACGGGTGTTCTATTTCTTTGAACCCCGAAGTCAGCACACTGGTCATCATTCGCCTTATTCATGCATTTACTGTTGACCGTAGTATCAGTAGTGTTGTTGGGTTTGCTACCCCTTGCTTTGTGTCAAATCCAGTAAGTTTGCTCTCCGTCACTTTGAAGCTGGAAGGCAAAGTCCATCTGTCACTCTGAAGGCCTTAGCCTTCGCCCCAAAGTCTAGGAAGTGGGGTAATTTGCTCGAGGGGTTTCGACACAAAGTCCAGCAGATGTGCCATCCATCGCTTTGAAGGCTTGTGAATCTATCTCTGCTAGGTTTTCCATGTTTGCATCTAAGTGCGGTGTGTTTGCCATCGTCGTTGTCGTCGTGGTGGTGGTGGTGGTGGTGGTGGTGGTGGTGGTGTTTTGTGGTCGTTGTGGTTGTCGTTGTCGTGCTCGTCGTCCTCATTGTCCTCATACTCCTTTGAAATCCACTTCTAAGACCCCTCTTGAGCTCGAATCCTTCTCTTTGATCCCTTGTTCAGCCCCAACAAATTACCAATCAAAATTCCAAACTTTGGGCTCGGATATTTTTTAAAGTAGCAATCCTTTATGTGTGGAACTTGGATCGTGGATTTACTGCACTGATTTGGATGCTACCCAATAAGCTTTCCGTGCGCGCTGACCCGGGTCGGCGGATTCTGGTATCAGCCCTGGGTTGTGCATGGGATTACTAAGCTCAAGCAAGTCCTAAATTCATTGCATTTTGAATTCGATGATGCGGTGGCTCGAGACTTGCTCAAATTTTCTTCGCGCAGCTACACAGGTCCTCTTCACATGCAGCCATGGGATTTCAGCTTTTTGCAAAACCAAAACCACGTGAGAATGCCAGCGTTGCAAGTGCTGCAGCAGAGAAAGCGGAAGCTCCAAAGGCCAAGCCACGGTCACCTAGCCACATCCTGCGCATCCAAACAGGAAAATGGGCTGGCAATCATCAAGTGGAGATCCTTCGTGACACAGCTACTGCATCGGTAAGTTTTGTGCGGGACCAATCTCATGTTTCATTTATTTTCTTTAGTTTGGATTGAAAAAACACAGTAGCACCGCATTTCATGGGTACAAAGCCTGCTTGATTTCCCAGGTAAAGAGCGGGCAGCACAGCAGAAAGTGCAAGTAAAGCCCAGCCCTCAGGAGGAATTGGCAGAGCTGCAAGGTGAATGGCAATTGCAGAGTGCCACTTGTTGGCAATCAGTTTTTGTTTCTCAATCTGCCATGGACATCCATGGGCCATGATGATAGACCAATATAATCTAAGAAGCACATGTAATTAATCAATATAAAATATATTAAAATATTAGGGGATAGAATTTCCACTACAAAAGAGAAAGGATTAAGCATGCTACAACCCCCAAACCTCACTGGGAATTGTAGGGGACACCAGGGCTGTATATACCAATTTTGTAGTAGAGTCGCTTCTTTTCGGAGACACCATAGATGCGATAGATGCGATAGATGTTACCAAGTTTGTAGGATTCCAAAGGTTGGATCACTAACATTTTTTGGGGAGTTAGGATTGTCTCTTGGTAGTAACCCCAAAGGAGGTAGGTTTCATCAAATTGTAGGCAACTGGCAGCCTCCTGTTTTGTAGTAAAGGGTTTGTCTTTTTCAGTTGGTGGGATGGTGGGAAGAACAAGGGTGCAGCAGGCAAACCAGCTACAGTATGCAAAAGACTTAGTCAAGTGTTTGGCTCCCAAATCACAGTCCTTTATTGGATGCTTTTGCACCGGAAAGGTGGCAAAGATACGCATCGATCCAAATCCTTCAAACCAAATGGATTCCAAAAGGAAAAAAGCATGAAGTTGAAACGGTGTTGGAGGAGGATGGGTTTGGGCATTCCTTTTTGTAGTGCTTCGTCATCACCCTGCTTTTTACCGTAAGATCATTTTCAATTGTCAAATCAAAAGGACATAAGCTAGAGCTAGAATCCCCAAAAGTTCTACAAAAAAAGGTTGGTGTTTTTTTGCAGGGTCATTTTTGATGTCCCCCGAGACTATTTAGGGAGCAACAAGCCAGGGTCCAAATTGTACTACAAAACCTGCTGAGCAACCATTTCCAACGAGGATATGAATCATAATTCGTCTATATTTATGTTATTTCTTTATCCATGTATTATTGGCATACATTTCAATATCGGGGAGCGAGCATGCTGATTTCCTAGCCCTTTCTGAGTTGAGTTGTTTGGGCTTCAGAGCCAGGAGTCACGTTTTGCCTGCAAGTATTTGCAACCCCTTGATCACAAAAAATCGCCATGTAGGTGCGGTCAAAGAACATGAAGCGCAAGCAGCAGAGTATGGAACCTTCGAAGGAAACACAAGCGGATTCTGTGCAGATCTTCGTTCGGGGAAAGCGTGTGGAGGAGAAACTCGTCCATTTTTGCATAGGATTTCAGGGTGCCTGCGGTACAAGTCATATCT
Source organism: Breviolum minutum Mf 1.05b.01 (assembly GCA_000507305.1). Taxonomy (NCBI): domain Eukaryota; class Dinophyceae; order Suessiales; family Symbiodiniaceae; genus Breviolum; species Breviolum minutum. Next base: position 557,957 of record DF239065.1, on the reverse strand, counting down.
GATTATCATTATATATCATTATATACTGTACATGCAACGACTTTTGCATGAGTATGAACAGCACCTTCATATGAGTTGGGCATTTTTTACATTTGTTTCTTTCCTCCATGGATTATGTTCGACACTCAGGAAGCGGGGCCAAGAGCGCACGTTTTTCAATTTGGTCCTCGTGAAGACGGCGTCATCTGGCTCCTCTCAAACCTCAAAGGACACACTACGGCAGTTGCCACCCCTAGAGGGTCCTAAAGTTCTGCCGGACGCGGGCAACAAAGACAAGGGCAAAGGGAAAGGGAAGGGAAAGACGAAGAAGGGGAAAGGTCAGAAACAAAAAGGTCATTCAGTGGGGCACTGGATCTTGCTGCATCACACACCCAAGATTTTGGTAAAACCTGACTGCAAATCTTCCTTACTCTGGTGGCACCCTACTGAACATGCAATATGGAGTCGAGGCTGGCGCAGCCGATTGAAAAATCGAAAAGAAGAAGATGAGCAGTGGCAGGCATTTTCAAGTATTTTTTCATGTGTTTAAATGGATCAAGTTGCGTGGTCAATATCCCTCAATTGAACAAGGGAAGTGATTCTCGCGAGCATAACGTATGTGTGTAGTCTTCAGTTCTCATTCCCATCAGGGCATGTCTATGATTGTTCAATTTGTTTTATGTTAGTCTTTTTGAGCACTTCAAGTTCTGCAGGGTTCTCGAAAGATTTGCAGGATAGACTCAAACTCTGCATAGTGACAGGTGGCGACATGATCGAAACTTGCACTGTCCGATACCTTTCAGACAGCCACACAGAGGCATTGGAACGACATGGTGATGATCCCCCAGAAACATGGCGCACCAAGAAGGGCGTGATGGTTCAGCTCTCAAGTAAGGTGTGACATGCTTCCTCTGGAGCTGTCGGTCAACAGAGTTATCCCTTTGTATGAGGAGCTGATCAACATGTTCTCGATGCCGGAACATGAAACAGCTGGCCGAATCATGCCGAATCATTGCAGTTGACACGTAGAGATATTGGCACCGCTTGTACACATCCTTCATTGCTCCTGTTGGTGGGCAAATGTGAGTCCACAAGTGCGGATGCCTGAGTTCGCCGGCAGAGACGTGAGACGCCTCCCTTTCAACAGAAAAATGATTGACCAGCTCGACCAAAAGTCAGCCCTACAGAAAGCTGCACAGACATAGTCCGACGAAGCGACGCAATTAGCAGAACGTTGGCTACTAGCGATCATGTCAAAATCGGGCACTCAGAGTCCCACAATTTGAAAATGCACATTTCAGAGCTTCAGAGAGATGAGAATATTCAGAATGAACGATAACGAATATATCTGCATGATTCTGCATGTGTATATGCTGAATTTCATGAAGTTCAGTCTTTCCGCAGGCAGAACTTTCAATTTCTTCCGACGTTCTGCTGCCTTCCCCTCGACCTGGTCATGGTCCCAGTTGAGAATATTTTCATACCCAAAGCATTGCAAGAAGATGTCGCCAAGGTCGTGAGCCTGATCCTGGCTTGACAGGTGAGAATGGATGAACTGATTGGTAAACCAAGCTTACCCAGAGTATACCATTGGTTCTTGGTATGCGATAGCATATGTCAACTGCTAGTACTTGTACAGTACAGTATGTTATAAGACTATACACATATAGTAATATTAGTATATGTAAGAGATGCAGATTTATTTGAGTATGTAAATAATGATCATTGTACTATGGGCTGGGCACGGCTGGGTATAGAATCACATTACAATCACAAGATAATACAAGTGAACAATGTACACGTGGAGACTGAATGGTTTCATTGCATTATTTAAGATATTGTGGATATACGAAACACATGTGTGTGTGTTTATATACATATACCATGCCAGATGCAGAGCGCACGCAATTTCAAGTAGTCGAATGAATTTGAGCTTCAGGCACAAATGCCATACTAGAATCTCTCACTTGACATGGGGATGGGCAGCCAAACAGCGCCAGGGCGTGGCAAAGAACAAGCAAAGGCAGTTGTCCAGCACTAAGGTTGACGCAGCTGGAAGCCATGAACCCTATCAGACATGTAGAACTACTGTATTTATATATAGACACAGTTTGGGGCGTCCCATGTTTTCATGCTTTTTCCAGGTTTATCCACTTTTTTCCAGGTCTATAATTTTTTCCACTGGACGAAGCGCTCAGGCAGAAGTGCTGCAAAAAATCCAGGACGATCCGAAGACGGAGCCAAGGCAGAATGTTGCACCTGACCCACAAATTCCTTGATTCTCCTCACTACATTCCCTAAGAAGTACCTTGCACAAGCTGGGAATCAGAGCAGTTCTCAACGGAGTTTTCCAGATGCACACCACAGACCTTTGCTCTCATTTGCTCTCTCAGTCTACTGCGTGATCGTGTTGACACCACAACTCTGCAACTCTTGATGGCTCCAGTAAACAATTGATAGGCCCTAGATCAGGCGAGAGGGCCGAGTTAACGCCATGGTGGAGCATGCCAATGGCTGTGACACAGGGGCAGAACAAGCCATGGCCGCGTATCTTGCCGTCACAAACGTGGTGTTTGTGGCCTTAGTTGCAGGGGCGGAACCTGGATAGTGGGTATGACACAAGAAATGGAAAGCAATGACCAGTACTTCTACGAAACAGTGCCAGTACAGTAAAGAATTGGTCAGTACCAGTACAGTAAAGGGGATTCCCTTTGGATGCACTGAAATGGATACTGCCCTTCCAACCTTTCATGATTTTTTTGGGTAATCACCCCAACCCCTTTATATATAGATAGGGAAACACATGGAAACACCATGAAAGGATATGAAAGGCAAATACCTTTGCTCCCAGGCTCTCCGACAAAGATGTGGGCGAGTTGCGTGGCCTAGCCGAACGCCTTACAAAGGGACATGAGTCCCTCAAGGTGCGGCTGGAAGCTGCCCCAGTTGGATGTGTAATGGTGACAACTGAAATGTAATGAAAAAATCTGAAATAATCTGAAATACATTATATAGATGATATTGAATTACATAAAGTCATTATACCAAGTCGTACATTCTGGTGGTCATTTTCATCGTTCTCATGATGCACTGTAGTGGTCAGTAGAATATATACGCACATGTTGACAAGATATATGCTGATTGCATTATGATTCGGACACATGGCTCCGAGTCTCGCTGATTTGTTTCAGGAGATGCTGAAGGACTTGGAGGTGGAGAGAGAAGAATTGGAGAAGGAGAAGGTGGAGACAGATCATCATACAACTTCGATCATATAGATGTATATAATTATATATAATATATAGTAAAGAGCTCTTATTCCATCACCAATCGTGATCACATTCTCAGCATCTTAAGATGTCAAATGATGAAAAAGTTCGTTCCACCTCAGTGTGTGTTTGTGGCGTTGCAGATGTCGCAGCCTGATGTTTTCTGCGTTTTCTGTTGCATGCTCTCACAGGGACAGCTGAACGAAACCATTTCCCTCTTCATGAAGGAACTGCAGAAATTGCATATCGGCACCATGGCAGATATGCAGACACCGCCGCAACATGTAGACGCATTTGAAATCATTTCAACATATTTCAACTAAAGGTTTTGCCAAGCCAAGCTGGTCAGAATCGATCAACACGGGTCATCATGGATCTAGCTTATCTTGGAATCCCATTGTCGAGTTTCGGTCACATTGAATTGCAAAAAGTTGAGGTGCGCAAAATACCGTTGAGCCCATGTTGGAGGAAGGGCCCTTGGATTTTGTGGGTCGCTTTTGGGAGACGGTGAAGCCACGCGACACGGCCTATGCCGCCGGGGAGCACATCGGGGAGATCCGAAAGCCTGGGGAGAAAAGTGGCCCACCCGGGGCAAATCCCTTGGCGGCGCTCAAAGAGGCGGCGCTTGCGCATGAACTGCCCAATGTTCAGGAAAAGGTGCAGGAGCGAGTGCAAGAGGTAACTTGGCATAACTTGGCCAAAACCAGACATCTACGGCATCTATGTAAGTAATTATGAATTGATTCTAAAGGTAAGGCCACAGAGAGAGGGTAGCAAAATGCTTTTAAGTCAGAAAATCTGAATGGAATCCAGTAGGCCATTGGTGAAGTTCTGGCCATTCTCTGTGGATGCGCTGGGTTGAGAGCTGCAAGGTTCAAGAAATGGGGAAGCAGGCCGCAAAGAAGCTGTCCAATGCATTTGAAGAGGCACGTTCCAGTGCTTTCTGGCAAAGAGCGCAAGGCTACTGGGAAGAGAAACGGATCCCTGACTGCCTTGATTGCCGGCATCAGCTTTTGACGTTTGACTTTGATTCGTTGCATTCCATTTCTGAACCTGCATAGTCTAGTCCTGCATAGTGAGTCTAATTTTGGCTGAGGAGTGAGATTGCCAAGAAGGTACACGATGTACAAGTCTCGGCAGCGGTCGCTTGCTTGCAATCATGCAGAAAGTCCATCCTTTTCCTTCGTTTCCATACGTGGATCGTTGACGTGACAGAAGATGGCATCAAGTCAGCCGCTGTTTAATTGGAAATAGGGAAATGCGTAACAGATTGGATACCGAATACCGAGCGTGAATAAACGACATGAGCTTGCAAAGCCAACAGCAGAGAACCTAGCCACACATGCTGTAGGCCCAGGCTTCCACGCAGCGCCCAGCTGCAGCACCAGGATGCTTGACTGCAAGGATTCCACACCGCCACATGTGTCTGGCAGGTTCAGTGAGAACATGGGTGACAGCGATGAGGTAATGCTATTGATGTGTGTTTTCCCAATGTAAGTGGATCCAAATGGATGGACATTGTATGTATACGTAACCGGCTGACACAGGCGATGGTCCGTCTAGATGCATGACAAGCTTGGAAACTGCCGATGCGGGACTTCACACAACATCATGGACCTGAAAGGACAAGGACAGAGGACCTTCCATGCTCTTGGCCCAAGATTGCCTTGCACAGTTTTTAAATAAGGCCCGATATGAAATATATCGGAGGCCATGCATGGGCAAATCCACATTATCATCAAAGATCTCATTTGCAATGCCTTTTCCTTGGAGACCTGGGCTTCAATCTTGAAACGCTGCGAAATTGAAGAAGAGAAACTCCTGGAAACAGTGCAGCAGCCAGATGATGTGACTTTGGAGCTGCTGAAGGCCACTTGTGAGGAGACAGATCTAGGCCTGGAAGAAGTACTTGAAGCTTTTGGTCGGCACCTAGTGCATTTTACCATGAACTCTGGCTATGCTGGATTATTGAAGTCCTTGGGAAAGACTTTCCCCACCTTTCTGGCCAACGTGAATTATTTGCACAATCACTTGGAGCGCCAGCATCCACATGCGTTGTTTCCTCACATTGAGGTGAATCACGAACATGACAAGAACTTCTTGGAGTTGCACTATTTGTCCACACGACCAAGGCTGAAACCCATTGTTGTAGGAATAGTTGCTGAAGTGGGTTTGCACTTGTTTGGCCTTGACGTCTCTATCAGAGAGCGATCAAGACCTCGCTATGCCCAGAAAAGTTGTGCTGAACGAGCTGCTTCCTGGGAGATCTCGTGGACAACCTCCGCCAGCTCTCCGTCCACCAAACCAACATCAATGCCAACTTCACAAATGTCCTTCTCGGACATCCATGCTGCAATGGTGGACTTCGGACACTTGCTGTTCAATATCGACCTTTTTAGTCTATCCTGCTGTTCTTCTGCGGATGAGTCCCATGCAGTCGCAACCTTGGATTGTTCTTCAATGCCGTCGGCTCCCTCAGAAGCTGAGCTCAAGTTTGCTGAAGTGCAGGGTGTGCAGGGTGCAAGCATAGAGAAACTGGAACAGGTGTTGCTTCGGGCCACTCCTGCCACTTTGCTTGCTGCTGGATGGTCTGATCCTGGAATGAAGGGATGCAAGGAATTTTGGGCCTCCTCAGTTGGCACAGGATTGAATTTTGCAATGTCTTATGATGCTGATTCAGTTGACCTTTTTGTGAGCCATACCTGGGAGCAGCCAGAAAATTGGGATGAGATGATGGGTCCTGATGTGGATTATGGCGAGATGAAGGCAGCCACTTTGGCCGTTATGGCCAAAGACTTTGCCCAGGTCAGCTCTTTACAGGATTGGCATCAAATCACTTTTTGGGTTGACAAGGCCTGCATTGCTCAAGACCACCCAGAGCTGAAAAAGATGAGCATCAATTTGCTGGACAAGTTCATTCAAGCGTGTGACAGTATGTGTGTTCTTTTCTGCTGGTCATACTTGCAGCGTCTGTGGTGTGTGTATGAATGGGCATGCGTCTTGGTCCACAAGCCTACAGAGAAGGTCTATTTGCAGATGGAGTTGTTCGTGAAAGAGGAGACGCTGCCCTTGTACCTGGAGGCAGTTCAAAACTTCTCCTTGGCCAAGACCAAATGTGGAATTGAAGCTGACCGTCAAGTGCTGCAGGCAAAAATTCACCAAACCTATGTCTCAGAAAGTCAGTTTGAGGTCTTGGTGCAAGCCACGGTTATTGCACTCATGGCACGAAGCATGGCCTTTCGAGCCGGTCGATCACCCAAGCTCTATGCTACATATTTTCAACCTTGGGTGAACTTGGCTTATGCTCTTGGAATGGATGCATTGGGAGATGCTCTTCATGCTTGTGATTGTTTAACCTGGCGCAGAGTTGGAACCCTAACCAGCGGTGAAGGTCAAGTCAGTGACACTGGAGACCCCAGAGAGAGAGACTTACTATCTCCATTTTCCAACAAAGGTCACGCCCTTTCGCCAGAACACCAGGAAGATCTCATGCAAATGGGAATTGAAGTGAACTCACTTCTCTTTCATCAGGTGATCTCAGATTGGTTCGAGACCGATGTGGTGCCAGTTGTTGCGAAGTTGAAGGAGGCTAGCGTCAGATAATCCGCTAGTAGAATTGAATGGATGTGGTTGAATTTCCTTTTTGCCTGGGTGCTGCTGTGCCCTGATGGTGCTATAGTAGCCCCAACGTTCGCCACCTTTTTGCATGTCAGCTGGAAAAAACATGGCGCCGAATCCCGCCGTGAAGCTGTGCCTCAGAAAGGCATCCCCATTTTTGCCCCGGTGTCATGGATCTAAAGTGATAGTAGCCTTTGAATCAGCAATAGTGTGGTGCCTAGGAAAGACGCGGAAAAAGGAGCCAAAGGAGCCAAAGATTGTAGCTGCCGGGCACCCAGCACCCAGACCACCTGGCATCAAAATGCATCAAACAAGTTGTGTGCACTGCAAATTGTGTGTTTTCCATGTCTAAGTTTCCGAGTTTTCCGAGTCATTCTTGATTAAGGTCATTCTGGGCTTAGAAGTAATCGAATTGAAAGTCCTTCAGGTTGCATCCTGAAGCCAATTGGCACCTCGTGAGGCTGACAGGTCAGAGGCAGCTCCATCAGAGTCCACCAGCGCACCACCAGAGGTCGAACTGTGGGAACATGAAAGTGAATTTGTCAATAGATGGCCATACGAATGCCCATTCAAACTATTTACGGTCTGATTCATCTCATTGTTTTTACATGTGTTGTTTTGACGTGTTATGACAATTGATTTATATAGTGATTAGTATTCATTAGTATTTATATGAACAATTATGAACAATTTAATTATGTTTCATTTCTGCTGATTTTTGGACAGATTTCAATCATGAGTCCTCGGTCAGGCATCAGAAGCTTCTCAGGAGACTGGCGAGTCTACGAAGGAGGCTACACCAGAGAAGGCCTTGCCAGAGAAGGTGCCCACCGCAACCCACCGACCTGATGTGACAATCTTTATAGGAAAGCATTTAGACTTATTCCTTCAATGACACGAGATAGCATGCACCATAAGAGAGAATGGGGTTCATTCTGTATAGATATAGTAGTAAATAGTATGGTGTGATGTGATGTGATATGGTTTATGTATGTTGATGCCTAGTGATTCTATCGTCTTTTGTAACGCAAGTGAAAACTATGCTCGATGCCGTAGGCACCTGCAGAGCCAAAGGTGGAAACAGCTCCTGCACCAAAGGAGGTGGAAAAAGCTGCAAGCCCCAGTGCGAAGACCCCTATACAGGAGCGGGAAACGTTGTTGGAAGCGTGTTCCACAACTCACGGGCAAAAGAGGAAGCACGTTATTCTACAATATTCTATATACTAGTAATATATAAAGCTTCATTGGATGCTAAATGCTGCTGCTTGATCGAACATGGGAGTTGTAGCAGGAGACGATCCTTATTGAGGCTCAGGCTCCTTGGCGAAATGAAACTTCGGCGAAAGGTCCACAGCATGAATAAAAGCCCGCGGCGTGCGTCGTGAATGCCTTTCAACAGCACTGATGCTGCCAAGGTGACGTTTGGCGACGGGACCGTGCAGAAACTTTGTGTTGGCGCATCAGATCGATGCAAAGACGCTGCCGAACGTTTCATCAGCGAAAATTCTCTGAAGGCCGCCCTTGGGTGGAGTAAAAGCTTGTGTAAATTTGAATGCACCTTTACTCGTAATGCAGCCTAGAAGTGGCACGAAGTAGCTATAGACTATGCTAGGCGGCTGGAATGCCGGAAGAATAATGAGCTATATACTTTGAACAGGACTAATGAATACTATAGAGACCATTTCGTATTGTTTCTCAACATTGGCTCTTGGTACTTTGTACTACCATTGTCACAGATGGATGCACACAGATTCTTCCATTGATGCAAATGCGAGCTTTTGGGTCGGCTTGCTGTAGCTCCATACCCTGCCAGGCCAGCTTTACGAAGCTTAGCTGCAGACACAGATATCATTTTCTTCTCTTAACCTCGTGATGCAACCACCTGAGAGGCTCAGATCCTGTTCATTCATTTCCCCGTGCATCCCTTCCCCCACAGAACACTAGTTTGCTGGCTATTCCTGCAATTTGCGGATGATTGCATTCCCACCATCTCCTTGTCCTGCCCTGGAAGATGATTTGCACTTGTTTTCCTCTGTATTTTCTCGGGGCTCTTTCAACAAAGCAGTAAGAGTCACGTGTAGAGCCGGGAGCCAAGCCCAGCAAAGAGGAGAAAAAGAAGAAGCAGAACAACGACAGTAGCAACAACAACAGCAACAGAAATAGCAACAATAGCAATGGCAACAGCAGCAACCTCACCAGCAACAACAACAACAACAACAACAACAACAGCAACATAGCAAAAACATTCCAAAACGGCAACATATCAACAACAGCAACAGCAACAACATTTTGGACAGAAAAGCAGCCGCACATCCAGCATACCTCAGGAAGCCGCTGACAGACTTCTTGAAGATTCTTGGCTGAATAGTTTGAGCCTGTCGTTGACATTCCTTGAAATTATCTGCGGGTGATTGATTGCTCACAGCGCATTTCTGATTGACCTAGCTTGACTTTTGTGGCTTCAGTGTGGCGATTGACTTTAGGGTGAAGCTGGCTGAATATGTTGATTGGAGTTGCAAACGGTTTGGAGCATGGTTGCAGCAATTGTACCCAAGGAAAGTGGAAAAAGATGCCGAGAACTTTCCAGTTTACGCTAATATTGATTTGTCAGACTTGGGGCCGCCGGGGCGTTAGCTGAACGCTCAACATCTCAACCTTTGAATCACCGGAGAGTGGGCTCACCTGTCAGACTTTGTTTGTTGTGAATCTGCCATGTCACGTTGATCACCTTTTGATTTCACTGTCACCATTCTCTTCGCATGTGCCCTATGACGGCATAATTCATTCTCTCCAGAGATGTGCCAAATGAAGTGTCCCAAACTTGGACAAATGCCAGGCTTGATAACCTCTACCTTTAGACCAGTTTTAGACCATTCAGAATTCGATAGGATCCCAAGCAACAGTGGAGGTACATGGTAGTTGATTTGAGTTCTGATTGCGGGACCCTGCATTTCAGCATCAAGAATCTGACTAATGCGGCCTAGATGACGATTCGCATGTGCTGCACCAATCCTGCCAAGCGTTTCCTCAGTGTATTGCAGCTCTTTTCAAAGGCGCTGGACTAGCAGGAAGCATTAGCTAGCCCGTCATTACAGCGGACAGAGGACCAGGAGCTGGAGAAAAAAATCAATGAGAAGGGCTAGCACTGGCACTGCCTGCATGATTGTTTTTTTTTTTTTAAATTTGTGTTTGAAAGATTGAATTTGTCGGATATTGAGGGGAGAGAACTGGCCTTGGGCCTTGAGTTGACACCAAACTGGCACCAGCTTGGTGTCCATATGCTCAAACATTAGAGGTTGCGGCCTTCGTTTGTCTACACCTCTGGATTCCAACGTGCTTTGGAGCTCGGGGATCCTAGAAAGGTGGAGTGTCAAACCTACCCTCCACCTGGGAACCTGCCCAAAAACTACAGAAATCATAATCCATCAATAATCCATCAATAATCCTAGAGAATTGTCTGTTTAAGACTTCCGACAGTCCGGGATTAGGAGAAGGCTGAGAAGGAGCTTGTTTTTTTCAAACTGGTCTTCAGAGTGCACAAATTTCAAGATTTCTGTATTCCCATCATGGACAAAACCTCCAAATGTGTCCAAGCCATCCAATCCTTCAAACCTAAGGACGTGCTACCCCATTGCGGAGAGCCTCAACTTGCATCCTCAGTTTCACCAAGATTTGCATGAGGCCCTTTCCTGCATGGTCAACCTGGTGGATAATTTTGAAGATGCATATGTGCGGCTATATGATATATGTATATGATATACTGTAATAATTAATATGATTTATGCGATAGATGCCTATACTTACAGGCTATACATGATTGGAATAAACATGTTTGAATGCTGTTTAGGCGCTTGCGGTCGTGTGCGGCAGAAGGATGTGTTGGTACAAAAGAGTAGTTTGACTGCCCTGATCCGAAGACGATTCGTAGTTTCGGAACCTACAGCCCCATCAGTTTTTCACAAGCATCGCTTCAATCAACGTCACTGGTGGCGAATCCTAGATCACGTGAGACTGCCAGGAAGGTGGTGTGTTTGAAGGTCCCCGACGTGGCATTCGGCGGGAGTCCTATCCATTGCCCAAGCCTGAGTGGAGCATGGAGCGCCAAGGAGGGAGTTTAGTGACCATAAAGCTCTGAAAAAAATCCTTCTGGACCGAGGCATTTCGGAATGAACAGCGATCAGATGCGCAGAGGGCTCAATGAAACTTGTGACTCTTTGCTTGTTGAATCATTGAAGGGGGCTTTCCCGCGCACTGGGTCGGTCTTTCAAGGCCAGGTGCTTCCGGGGCTTCAAGGAACAGAGGACATCCCCGAGCAGGGATGGTGGGTTGGAGGCACCACCGGGGGTCTGGAGCAAGGGTGAGAGGGATGATGCTAGTGGTCAAGGTGATTTGGAGTGGGCAATGTCGGAACATGTGACAACCAGAGTGAACATCTGTGAACATTGATTTGTTGTCACTGGCAGGCCAGGAGCCTCCGGCAGATGCGCAGAAACGGGCACATCGGTGTATGCATCTGAGTGCAATGAGGGTTGTGCTGCCAGCAGCCCATGGTTTTGGATCCCTCATGTAAGGTGCTGAGTGGCTGTGGAAGATGGCTGAGGAACGAGGCCTGTACGGATCCTGTGATGTTTGAATTGACAATCTGCTGTGATGTCGAAACTACATGAAAGTAATCAAATTGCTGTTCCTACACATCAACGCACTAAAAGTACATGACGAACTCCGTCATGACTCTCACTCTCCCCCTATATTTGCACAATGAGTCGTTGCAAATGTGATCGGTGTGTCGTAAACACGTCCGGACCTTCCGTGACCTTCCCTCCCAATCATTTGTTCTTGCTATAGGTGTATCTATATATCTGTATACTGTAAATATATTAATATATATTCATATATAGTCAACCGGCAATTGTTGCAATTGGGTGATCTTGGAGTTCTGATACTTTTGGCTGCATAGCTTGGACTGTGAGTCCCTGTAATTGAAACTTGCTGCAGGCTGTGATGAAGCCTTTCCACATGACAGCACTGGCGCAGCTGAAAACTTGGAGGGTGTGGGTTCATTATTTCTGGTCATTGTTCCGTTCAAGGCGTTTTGTATGACTAAAACAGGGATAATTACATATTTTGAAAGGTGGTATCCAAGGTGCTCAGTGGTGCTTTGCCAAAGGGTAACAGTGCTTTGTTCACTTCCTTCCCATGAAATTCCATGTTTGACATTGTTTTTTGTTTGGCTTTGGGCGTGTTTTTGTGGAAGCTGACCCTGAAAGAGACCGAACAAATGGCAAAATGCCGCCTCCGTTGCAACCGCGTACCGTTTCGGGTCCGGCTGCCGAGGTTGTTTGTGTAACCCATGGCCTCTTCATGGACAGATTGATCAAAGCCATTGACCTAGTCTTCATGGGATTGCGTCAGCTGCCTTGCAAGATTTTGCAATTAGTTATGAAAAGAACATCTGCTTTGAGTCTCACTTCAGTTGCATGTGATTGCCCGTATTCAAATGGTTGGGACACATGATGGGAGGCACTAGCAGGTCTTGACCCGCATCTAGGCGGCTGGGCATGAACACCGCTGGATGTCGACTATACGCCATGGGAATGACATGACCATAATAGCATGCATCAGAAGAATGTTTTCTGCTGGCTTTGCCGGTCACATGGCCAGTGCAGGTCCAAGAGGCTAGATAATGGAATACATCAAAATGACATCGTGTTCGTGCTTTAAACGTGCAAGGCACAAATCATGCGATTTGAGAATTGATTGGCAGAAGTCAAGATCTAAAATGCATAGTCATAGTCTTATAAACGCGTTCAACATTAAACAGTGCCATTTTCAAACAATTGACAACTGCTTCTCAAACTGAACCTTCAGCATCTAGAAATACAGCCCGATCGGCCACAAGAGGCAGCATGCTGATCATGACCTTCAACTGTGCATACTGGCTGGTGCGCACTTCAGAAATTGTGATGACTCAGCACTGCCTGCTTCGCTGCTTATGAAATTGCTGCAGGAAGAAGTAGAAAAGGTAGAAAAAGCTTTGGAATCAACACACTGCCTGACTGTTTCAACCCTTGAGCCACTTGCAAAGTCACACATCTTGAAGGCAAGCATGGGACCATGGGAATCTATTTTGTATTCTACCTTGCAGTTGTTTTTCATGAATTCAAGGTGCAGTTGCGACTGGATCACGACGAAAACACTCCCAGGACAGCGCCAAGTTTTGGAAATCCGTTAGGGAGAAGACCACGCCACGATTCCCCAAAATTTGATGTGACTCCAATCATCTTCACCCATCGCTCAGTTTTCAGTGTAAGATTTGGGGTCGCAAGAACAGTATGATTTTTGTTGTCTTATGTTTCTTTGGATATTGCCTGTGTTTCCTGACTTGGACATGGGTCCTCATGACCAAGTGATCTGCTTTCAGGATAGCCGTCATGGCCGCCTGCAATGTTGTGGACCATGCCATTTCCCTAGCCACACGACATGGTACCATTTTGCTCCCAGACGCGCTGGCTTACGTTAGTATTTGAAATCATAATTTATTCCAATATATATATATATTATATAGTATTTATATAAGATATATATATATATATATCTATGTACATCCGTATATATATAAATATGTACATATACATGCACAACATGTTGGTTTGTACATGTTTTACATTTATTCACATATATATATATTAATATATTTATATATCTCATGTACATATAGAGCATCTCAGGATTCCTTTCCGTGGGCCAAAGCATAGGATGGAATCATGCAAACAGTCTAGAGTCTAGAGCCTCTTAATGTACTGCTTTCATGCAATCTCTTCAATGATGGTGCGTGGTGCACTCACTGTGCTTATTTGGTAAATTCTTGCCAATCTCCCAAGACTTCAGAATGCCTATAGCCGCTCACCTACCACGAGGTGCCAATGTCCATTCGAACAGGGTCTGGACCATAGCTCCCGAATCTTTCTCACCTTTCAGCTTCAGGCCATTTGCAGTGATATGTTTTGATTCTAATTCATACTAAAAGATGCTGTATACTATATATTTATGGTTGATGAAGTCGCTGGAATCAGTAGCCACCCATGCTGAGGCACAGCATTTGTGGCATAGCTCATTGCCAGCCATCGACTCTTGGCATGCATAGATGTCTCGTTAGCCAACACAAATCTCTCAAGTTAAGGGCACTGGATGCCTTTCCTTGTCTTTTTTTGCACAATTTGTTCAGGTATACCTGAACCAGTTCGAAACCAGTTCGCGGATTCCTGCTGCAGATGGGCAAGCTTCATGGCAAAGCCGTCAAAAGACGAGCTTGACTGAAGTAAGCAGATGCCTGCGGGATTGAGCCCTTGCAAAGATTGCAGATAGACGAATGATGACTATGATTACGAACATGAACGTTTGCGAATCTTTGCAATCAGACGGCACAGTCAGACACTGCAATCATGATAATCATGTACACATGTGCTCATGTTCATGTTCGTGGTGTATTGCTCTTTGCCTTGTGGGTCAGAATGTCACTGTGCCCGAATTATGGTTTGGCATGTTGTTAACCAGTTCTGGCAAGCAGTCTCTAGGGAATCACCCTCTCCAAGCTCCAAGTTGCAGGGCGAGCCCCAGCAGGCATTGCAAGTGTTTCAACGTCTGTGTGATGCAGCTAGTTCTTTGCTCATGAAAAGATGAAGCAGATAAGCAGTATGCCAGTGGGGATACATAAATCTTAGTTATCAGGAAAATGGGATCACAAAATATCATAGCATGTGAAACACGTTCGAAATCCAAGACAGCAAAGGTGAAATATCACTGCGCCCGAGACGAGCAGTCAATCTATTGCGGCGGTGACTTTCGCGAAACTGGCACCCGGTACCATAATTGCAGGGTCTCGTGGTGTTTATTTTCTGGGTCAGCCACTGGCAGGGTCAAATTGAATCATGTGTAGCTCCCCCAAGTGCGACGTGAGACCAGAACCTCACATCACAGAGGTGGCTGTGCAATTTGTACCAGATGAAAGACATCAGGTTATTCCACTTGTCGATTTGGAAGTCCTTTCGACCACATTGCTGACGCAGAAACCGCTTTGAACCCTCGGTGACCACTGGGGGTTCCAGCCATTGGTGAGTCATGGCAAGCCTTTCCTTCCCTGTCCACGCCATTTTGTTAAGATGTTCGATCATTTTTGGATCGTCAGTTAAAAACTCAATTTGAGTCCTTCCACTTTAGACAGGCATGTTTTGGAAGCAACTTCCAGCTTCCTGATGGACAGGGAAGCCTGGAAAAGCCAAGCATGCACCCGGAGGATTCCCTTGAGGCCACCCTTTTCGATTAGAATGATTACCTTTCGGAGCCAAGTCAGGATATTGTTGAAGATGGACTACATGTAGATGCCTGTGAAATCTTTTGAAAGTTTTTTTGGCCTGTTTTGTTAAAAAGATCTGCACGCTTTCCTCTTTGGTGTTGGAGCTCCTGGTTGGAAGTGACATGGAGTAGGATCAGCAGTGAACACCAGATATTCATAGATATTCAATGTAGACGGGCCGCAGGTGTTGGCACAAACCCCCCAAGCGGGTTGGGGGAATACAAGTATTACTTTGCCTTGGCTCTCTTCGTTGACTTTACTGAAAATAGATCTGATAGAAGTGAACCAAAACTTGTGATGGTGCTCTGGGAAAGCTCCGAAACGAAGCGGATACCTTAATTTGAGAAAACAGCGGTTCCAGCAGTTGCAGCCAATGTTAAATGTGAAGCACATCGAAAGAACATCAAGAACAGGAGATGCTCCTGGTTAAGGGGTCAAACCCTCTTCGCTGTACATGCAATACGTTTGCGTCAGTTTGCTGCAGCTTGTTGCTTTTATGTATGGCAATTTGGCAATTTGGCTGAAGAATTAGAGATGTAAGATCTGGCTCAGAAATGCTAAGACTACATGCCAGCATGGATCTGCTTGCCATGACTAGCTACATTTAGCCACTCAGCTTTCTTCTCTTCTACTATGTCTTGTCTTCGTCATACTCTTAACTTAACATTGTCATACTGTCATACAGTCTTACAGTGCGATCTTTTTTGCAAACAACCTCTTCAACATTTCCACTTCCAATACCTGACACTGTTCTTTGGAGCACACCATGTGAACAAACCAACAAACTTGGGGTGGAAAAACAGCCACTATCGCAGTGCCTGCATGGCGGCTAGAAGCCATGGAGGTCGGACGCTGGTGGCTTGTGGTTCATTAGAATCGCCTCACACGATGCTGACAGGGCGTCTCCATTTCTGTCAGCTCTGAAGATGAACATGAGGAGCAGGGACAGGTTGATTTTTTCGAATTTCATGCAGGGCATTTGATCAGATCTGCCAAAAGAATTCTTCGGATCATCCGGATCCGCTTCTTTTTGGCGTTCCATCAGGATTCTTCTTGAAAATCCACTACAAATTGCTGTGACGTGTGATCTCTACACACCTGATTTGGGCCAAAGTTTCGTAGCCAAAGTACTACCTTGTGAGCTGTCAGTTTGTAGAAAATCAATCATTTTGCAATGCGACGCCATCCCTTCAATCCCATGATGAATTTTGTAGCAAGCTTAAATCTTGATAAAGAAATTCTGGGTCCCTCCTTTTGTAAGCAACTGAATTCATCAGAGTTAAGGATTGTAGGATTTCCTGCTGCTCAGCCTGCAGAAGATCGCATACCCAGTTTGCTAGCCTTATACCATCTTATATCGCTTCACTTAACAAGCAAGTTTTATGCTGCAAAATCCCCACAGCCAGGATTTCAACGAAAAAGCACTCTGAGTAGATGCAAGCAACTTTTTGCAAAAATATATTAGCTGCCCACAAAACACGTTGCGTTCGAACTTTGGTCAGGCAGTGCTGTCTACAAAATGCATCCCACCAACCATTCCCACCACAAATGGATGCGTATGGTAGGGCCTGTTAGGTCGGAAGTGCTGTCTCCTGTTTAAAATGCATCCCACCAACCAATCTCGCTACAAACGCAGGTATTTAGGGTCAAGTATTTATCAGCCTCATTCCGCTTCACATAGCAAGCAAGTTTTATGCTGCCCAATCCCCACAGGCAGAATTTCAGTAAAAAAGCGCACTGAGTAGATGCAAGCACTTGCAATATATAGGCTGCCCGTGGCTGCCCACAAAATCGCTCAAACTTTGTTCAGGCAGTGTTTTCTACAAAATGCAACCCACCAACCATTCCCACTACAAATGGATGCGTCTGGTAGGGCCTGTTAGGTCGGAAGTGCTGTCTACAAAATGCATCCTACCAACCAAGCTCGTTACAACTGATGAGTATGGTGCCAGCGAGGGAGGACATAAGTCTGTCTACAAAATGGTGCGACCAACATATATTCGCTGTCCAGATCTTCCAACCAATCCTGTCTTACAATTCGTCTCTGTAAATCAAAATGGATAATGGTGCCAGGATGGGCCTATGAAGCCTGCACACATTTATGTGAGGAATCATTTTTGTAGTGGGGCAACTTTGTAATATATCTTTTTCCATTTCCAAAGGGCTGATTTGTACCTACAAAAAGGCACACGGCATACAGGGAGAAAAAGTTACACGTCAAGTTTGGCACTCTAGTCTGGCAATGCACCCGAATATGTCCGAATCAACACGCAAGCGCAATATAAATGTATGTTATGAATACGAATTAAGATATGTATATATACATACACGTATTGATGTGTATATATCAGAGATGAAATTGCAATCAAAGCTTTGGCTGGCAAGGAGCAAACATGTCAGTCCCTCAGCATCGCTTAGATCCAAAGGTTTCCGTCGTGTATATTCCTGACATGAACCGCCAAGGTGACAGCAATGTGACAAGTCCGCTTTCACCAGTGAAGGCTGGTGTCGGGACTTCATCATCAACAAGTCAACTAATCAGAGTTTCACGGGCTGGATGTCATCGTGATCGGTTTGGTGGGAGTTTTTTGTAGCTAAAACGGTCGATGGGAACGACTTCATTTTGAATGCATGTGGTATTTCAAATATTGCAATGGGTGATAAAATCTGTATAGATATGTACTTCGTTGTATCTACAGTGAAATTATTAAAATTTATAATGTCCTCCCCATGGGTATTTGCAAAGTTATGTCCAGGTCACATATACACATGAATGCACACTCCTGATCATGTCATTTAGTCCCAGAACAGCATGGCACCACAGTTGGGCTTCATACTTTGTGTGATTTCTGTACCCTCTCATGTTTATCCCCTGCACCTGGAGAACCTATGGTCTAAGTGGAAAAAACATGTCGAATGGTCGTAGACTTTGTAGTTGGTGGATATTGTAGGTCAGAGGAATGAAGACTAAGACTCTACAGATCAACTCAAATGCGATGGCAATGCTGGTTGGATCTCAGTGATCTAGTGTGGCTGGTTGGGGAACTTGTTTTGCTTTCTGTCAGGCGCAGGGTCAAGCACAGAGTAGAAAATGCACACGAGAAGAGTCCGACGAAAGCTGCTTGTTCTCAAGTTGAGTATCGGTTTTGTCAAAGGTGTGATGTAAAATGTGGGTGTATGTGGGTGGTATTGTTTTTTTTGCTGCGTATGGATTTATATCATTCTAATATTGTATATATATATATGATATATGTATGTATATAGTGATATATGCGTGGTATTGTTGTGCGCAATATCCTTTATTAATTGTGAACTACTCAGCGACTTACTCTGCTAAGGCTGCGAATACGAATTCGAAGGATTCGACAGTGATGAGGACCTTGGGACTTCCACAGGTGATGGGAGATTGTGGTTGCAAGGAATTCGGCATTTTGGATTTTCATTGCATATCACTTGAAGAGTTACAAGTCGCATAGATAAGGGCTTTCAACATTTTCTGCGCAGGACTTCATCCCAAAGCGTGCCAAGTTGTCACGGCCACCCTTGCTGCCAGCTTCACAATGCTCATCAGAAGCTGAGGCTTATATGGGAAAGTCAGGGCAGTACAGGACCCAAGTGCCTTCAGTCAGATATCTAATGACTGTTGTTGGTTGAAGTCCCACACAATTGGATATTGTATAATCAAATATACAACCAAGTCATTGTGCCTCATCCAGCCCACCAATCCTGTCAACCCATTTGGAACCGTTCCCCAGGGTTCCAAATCCAAGCCATTGCCGATGGAGCTCCAAGCTTTGCTACCAGCAGAACGACTCAGTGCCCCGAGGTGGGTCCATTATGATTAAGCCCTGCAATCATATCACGATATCATAGAGGATAAGTGGCAGTGGCAAAGTGCGCCTGTTACCAAAGAGGATCTCTGACATGATTTCGTGTGATTCTGGCATTTGCTTGTCAAGTGCCCGCATGCCAGGGAGCTGGACGCTGCCCATGTCTTGACTGAAGAGCAGACACGTGCGGTACGGTATGTGGCCGGTACAGCACGGGCCAAGAGCGAAGCAGCACATGAAGGATTACAGAGGCAGGCTAGAGTGGCATGCCTGGCATAGCGTAAATGTAGCGTCAGGCAAGGAAGTGTAAGAAGCTTGCCTCTCCCTGGAAAATACAGAAATTATATATCATGTTAGGGTCACTTTTATAACCCATCCCCAGATATGTTTTCCATTCAATTTTTTGTTTGGGGGGTGAGGATTACTGTAAGTGTTTAATCAAAGTCCGTGAATTGAATCTGTTTGATTTGTTGAATTTGGTGAGCATTTGGCTCTGGATGCCCTAGCCAAAAAAAAATCTGGCTCCTTTCTTGAAAAGTAAAACGAAATAGTATAGGCAAAAATGGGGTGGCGGGAGAAGAATTGTTGTCCGGGGCTCTTATGGTCACACTTCGTGCCGAACAGGCGTTCATGTGTTGGACCGTCCGAGGAATTGTTGTATTGTCACCCCATTGAAAAAAACGTGATGTTAACATTATTATTACTATATTACTGTTATTACTAAGATTATTTGTAATATTATTGTTTTTGTAGACGGTACTTTCATGGTATGGAGTCACATGGAGTAGTGTAGTGGAAACGACCGTTATACATCCAGAACAGGAGCGTCAGCAACATGTATCACGGAGAAGAGGCGTGACAAGAATGACAAGAATAAAAACACACGCACGCACACTTTCATGCATACGAGAAAAATATACGATATATGCATGTATTCTATGTATGATGTGTATCACATGTATCATATGTGACACATGCAAAATGTGGCGCATATATGCATGAAATGTTCCATAGCATGACTGATATGTGTAGTACGCCTAGTAGTACGCATACTGTGTATTTTGTGCATGTGCATATGCAACGTATATCAGTATGTGTGTAATTGTATGTGCCCTAGTATCGGTATCAATATTTGTATTAAAAGATTTAAAAGCATATGTATATTTGCAGTTGTATATGTATTGGAATGAACATGAACAACAACAACAACAACAAGAACAAGAACAAGAACAAGAACAAGAACAAGAACAAGAACAAGAGAAGGAAAGAAAGAGAGAAAAACACAGAAGAAGAAAGGTAGAGAACGCGCGAAGGAGAGACCGATAGAAGAGAAAGAGCGAAAGAGAAAAACAGAGAAGGAAAGAAAAAGCGAAAGAAAGAGAGGACTTTGCAGACGCAGACCTTTACAGCAAGACGCTCATTGCACATGCCAGATCACACAAACCCACTTGCGCGTATGACACCTTATGACCTTGGTGCGGGCGGACACTGCCGCGGAGCGGTGGCGCGTATGTGTATGGAATAGATGGAAATGTCGTGCGCGCGCGCACAAATTGCGTGAATCACAAATGAAGCTTCTGTCCATTCCTTTGCAGGCGATTGGCGAAGCATCTCAGCTTCTATGAGAGATCAGTGCATGGCATCACGACTGGTGACTTTCATGCCGTTTGTGATCTGGATGTTTTTCATGTGCATCTGCAGCCAAGGTGGGGTTATGGCAGGGGCACATTGGCCAAGGTTCTGACGTATATCAGAGATGAGGCAGGGCGGGTCAGGTTCAGATCTTGATTGTTGGAGCCTGGTTTTGGAGCGGATGTATGACCAGAAAGCTTGGGAATCTTTGCAACTAAAGGCGCCCGACATCAGCTACAACAAAGCAGCCAATGTAATCTTAAAGGCAATCTGGTTTGGAAGGCTTGGAACCGTGGCAGATCACAACTTAGGCTCCAATCGTCATACATACCGACTTGAGCAAGCGACTCAACGCCTTCAGCAAGGACTTGACTTCATCGTGGGTTTTGGCCAGAAGTTTGACCTTCCCGAAGCAATCCACCCAACATTCCTCTAACAGGATACGCATTACCGGAACCAGTTCGAAACGGGAACAACGAGTGGTTCCAGCGATATGTCCAAGAGGAAGGTGCACACAGGGTGATTGCATGGTTTCGCCTCAAACATGCGCAGCCGTACCACTGTGAAAATCTACCAATTGGTCTGCATGGTGCTGGAGGCCTGGGAGAGTCGACTTTTTCCTCAGATCTACGACAGTGTGCAACCTGCTGATCGTGTGAAATATGGAGTCCTCAATGCAGTCAGTGATCCGCCCAGCACTCAGCTGTGGAAACATCAAAGTCTGACCACACAGCCTGCTTATGCTTGCCGAATGTCATCCATAATGAGCCATGGCCAAGGCGAGGCATCATGTCAGTCGCCAAACAGTATGGGCAGGACCTATGCCCAAAATGAAAAGGTACTGTATACTGATAGTATAATGATATCTGATAACTTCTATGCAATCTTGATGAGGTTAGTTTCGAGCAATGTGCAGGGTTCTGAAGGAAAGACAGACTTTAGCAAAAATCTGACAACAGGATATATACATAGGGATCAACAGGGTCTTGCTCTTGTTATTTAAGTGAAACCCTTCCTTGGAATGAAGGCAGTAGAACAAGTCTGCGTGAGAAAAGGTATCTTAGAAACACAGTGTTCAGTGTCCAGGACTACTTGGTGCTGCGCGGAGTGCGACTGCGCACCACTTTTTCAGATCGCGATTCCTGCACCCAGGGTCAGCAGGCATCTTGCGATGCTCGGATGAATGTCAGGCTCTAAACTCATGTGCATTCATAATTAGATGATAATGATGATATGCCCACATGGGGTACAGCTGGAAGCTAGGGTTAAATCAAGCTAGATTCATGCCCACATCATGAGCATATCAGCATCAAGTCACGGCCAAGCCTTCACCATGTATTGTTCGAGGAATGGTATGGCCATGTTCTCGAGCTACCTGGCTGCAAGAGCTCGTTTTAGCCTAACATGCTTAACTTCAAGATATCTTATATATATATAAATATATAAACTTGCAGAGATGTCTGGCACCACAGTGACACTAAGCAACAAAGCGTTTCAACACTATTGTAGCGGAGAAAATGGCTTGCCGGTCAGTGTTTTTGTTTGATGATGGAAAACCCACCGGGAGGAAATACACCGATGCCGAGTTGCAGGCGGTGACAGAGGCCATGGATGTTCCAAAGAAATGATGTAGATCATGCTGCAACCTGTTCTAATCGATTTAGTAAAGACTAGAATAGGTGGATAGGATGTAGATCAATGCTTGGCTTAGTGGCAGACACATGCCGACATAGTGTTTAGATCTGTTTAGAGTCAATAGTTCCTGGGCCGGAGTGGTGCCAGAAGCAGCTTGCAGGTGGCACTTGGTGATAGACTGTTTGCGGATTCCAGCGTGCTAGACACTGCCGCAGGCGGCTACAAGGCCATTGGGGTAGCCGCTAGTTGCCTGAGTGTCTCCAGCATTCAGCAAAGTACGAAATTGGCTTTAACAAGCTCCATTTGGCAAAAATAGCTGATATCTCCCAACACTTCATCCTGCCAACCCAAAGTAGCATCATTTGATCAGTCGGGCATCACGAAGTAACTCTGCCCAGCCAGGAACACCTTTGCATTAAACGATGTAGACCATGTAGAAATACGAGTGACATATACCAGTGACAGGCAAGACACATGGCTGCCCCTTGAAGGGGACACTGCATGAGACTGCCCCTTGAGACACAAATGCACAGGAGGTGCAGATCCATGGAGAGGTGGAATTTACCAAGCACTTGGAAGCAGCTGCTGTGCTGAACTATTACAGCAGGGCAAAAGCTGCTTTGTTTATCTTTGTTTCACATCTGTCCAATTTCTTCAGCTTCTGTTTTTCATGAGCAGAATGCTTCCTTGAACTTTGACTTCAGGTCGTTGTCCATCATTCGCGGCAGAAGAGTAAACTGTACACACAGAGCCTTGGATGCTTCCGGAATGACGTGCTGCAACCGAAGGAAGGGTTTGGGGCTTCTCTGTGGAGACCGTGCCGGCATGGGTTAGCCCAGTTTCTCAACCGTTGACTCCGGTTCAAGGATAAAAGGGATGATAATATGGAATGATAATGAATGATATTATGATAAAGGATGATAAAGGATGGTAAGGGTGACATGCGCCAAGCCTTCAAGCTACCAAAGGAGTTTAGGGAAAGACCCTGCACCTTTTGTGCAGCACAGCGATTGGCTGAGGATTTCGGACTGGTGCAAGGTGATTGAAGTTCCGCTCCTGTTCCTTGGATCCTCACATTTTCCACAACTTGCGCTTGTGGTGGATTTGGGTAGTCCAAGGTGTATGCCAGAGTCTTGTGATGGTACAGCCTTGGGCTGTGATCAGAGCACTCGAGGAACTCAGCTAACTGTTGGGAAGCCCCAGGAAAACTCACAATGAAACATCGCGATGTCCGTGTGTGACGCGAAAACCCATGGATGAGGCTGAAACCCCATTGTGGAGATGGCGCCCAGAGAAGTCAACAGGTGGATGCACTGGGAGACTCCGAAACTTGAGGGAACTTGTGGAAGTTTTGAGGCTACTTTGGAGGAATTGAATGATTCTCAGAGAATGATGTGCAATATACTGTATGTAATATGTATTTAGTATTTATTATTAAATATATTATAATTAACATGTTATTGTATTGATATGTGTTTATCAATGGATTTCAAAAAAGGTGTCAAACAACAAGGATACGCATATAATATACATACTATATATACATATTATACATACATATTATACATATGTACTACATGGACTTGTCGTTCATGTATTACTTTTGAACAGTTTTTGGAGTCATTAAGCCAACAGCCGTACCAGATGTCAAGGACCATGGGTGCGCTTTGATGCTGTTGGGCCCCAACCTCGGTATTTTAAGCCGGTAAGTCTTTCAAGTACGCATGAAGCGCTGCTCAACAAGGATGCAGACATTGCTGATAATCGGAACCACAGTGGTTATATACGTAGCTAATCGTAGATATACGTATAATAGGTGTAGATATAGGTAGCCCAGATGAATTAGCAACGGTGGGTGCAGTGGGTTTGGGGTAAAATGTGAGTTGGCTCTGGATGGCATTGTGCAGCATTGATGGGAAAACTGTTATTCCTCGAATTTGGTCACAGCAGTGAAGACAGCTTCACATTTGCAATGAGATGCTTGTCAATCACGCACATAGAAACTATCCGCAGCAATCGGCTTTATATCCTGCAAAGTTTGTTCTAATCATGCAATGTACTCGAAGTCCATGTCTATACATCGCACATCAATGCACCCTGATTTGGATGATTTATAGATACGCAGATGCATCTGTAGTGTAATTATGATATCATAATGTTTTTTTTGTATATTCACATCCTATATCCATATCACATTCATCACATCCAGGGTGAAGCCGTTCCAACCACAGGTCATCAGTGCTCGAGGCGCGCCGAAGGCGTGAAACCTTGGAAGTTCCCCGTATGCCGGCCGCGGGCTCAGACTTTTACGGTTGTGGCCCCGAAATGATGAGTCCTGCTAAGTAAGGAGAACAATGAAATGAGAATGAAATGAAAATGAAGGAACCAAGGTGATCCGTCTTGATTTTTTACACCTTCACCTTCTTTTCCATGTTTTATTTGCAGCCCTTGCTTTGTTTGAATGGAAGGTTGGAAGCATCAGCGATCTGAATCTGACAGCCATGAAGGCCTCCCTGCTCGTTGGCAATGTCTCCGCTCGAAACTCAGAAAGAGTGAGCAAAGGCCTATGTGGAGACGAAAAGTAGCAGTGGTTTCTATGAACATGGTGATGACTTTGGTTTTTTCAATGTTTGTGTAAAGTACATTTGTATAAATTTGTTATTTGGTGAGTCAGGGTAACTTGCATTGAATAAAGGTGGAATTTCTTTTGAACTCGCTGCATCTACCATGCAGACATGAGATTCAGTCCAGCGCAGAGGTCGAGTTGGCCTTGAAAAGGAGGACAGCAGGCACAGATTTTTCGGTCACTGCAGCTCAGACAACAAAGAATCCATAGCTCCTAGCTTTTGGGCTGGCTTACTGTCACGGGGTTACAAGGCATATGGATACATTCAGGGGCTTTGCATATCTCCACCAGGTGAGGGAAACAAAGAACAAGAAGCTGAAGCTGCAGCAGCTGGTTTTCCAGTGATGGTCTGGGAGTGGCTTGGACGTCCAAACGACCTGGGAAGGATGGGAAACACACAGCAGGCAGAAGGTACAGTGGTCTTCTGTTCGCTGAGTTCGCTGTTCGATATACATTATCTGCTGAGAGGCCAAGAGGTGAGCCAAACTGATTCTATCATACTTTGCTCTGATTTCCAATATGCTGGTTGGGCAATGCAGCTTGAATTGGCTGCAGAATCCAAAGGAGATACTTGCTAGATCTTGCAAGGCCAGCAGTCTTCCAAAGAAAAAAGACATGAAGAAAAACAATCCCAAAGCGAATGGCAGTATTACATGGTGCAACCAGCTTCAGGTGGTGTGCCTCACCAAGTCCGGGAGCCTGGCTTGTTTTAGTTGACTTGTTGATCGAGTTGTGCTGCCTGCGTTTCTCAGGTGGGCATGGTGCGTGGTGTTGGGCTCTTAGTTCTCGAAGGTGGAAAGGTTGGGTTACAGGGCCTGAGATGGCTTGAGATGGCTTGAGGCAGATACAACGACACTGTGTCCATTTCTCTGGAGAAGGCAGCTCACTAGCTGGCCCTTTGTGGTTGAGAGAAATCAGAATCACAATACGTCACAACAGCCTATGTGCAAGCAAGGTTTACTATTCCTGTACTATCAAATACAGTACAAACACGAATTACTGTATTAGAACGGTATTAGATAAGATTGTCAAGACCGTATAAGCATGGCACAAACTTTTCTATCAGCAGCTCTCAAATCGTGAACTTTTTTTTTCCATCGCAGATTTGGAGGCGTGGAAGAGCGAGGTATCTCTCACATGGTTCAGAATCGAAGGATCAACATACAAATTGGATTTTGAGCTCATGGTGCAGGCAGGGGCTCATTGGCGCTGGAGCAGATGTGCAGTGGTTAATTGATATTCATGTTGTAGGCAATAGTATGGCAATACGACTCCAAAAAGTACATAATGGTATATAGGTACCGTTATGACACTCCACAAAGATTGCCAGAAGGATCCAAAAGAGTGAAAGAACTAGGAAATGCAACGGAAAAACAGTACGCACTTTGGGTTGAGATGATATGAGATGCCTTCATATGCCTTCCTTTCGCCAGGAGAACTGCGAGACAAAGTATCGAAGGTTGGTCCGTCGTCGACCCTTCGGAAGCTGAGCGCCAGACCCTACCAGTGCCATTTCTTGAAAACGGGCGATCTGACACGAAGCTTTCACGCATGAAATTTGGTGAAATGGTGAAGGCAGGTGTGCAGTTTCCCAATGTCTTCCACATTTTTTCATATTTTTTTCAGGTTTTGATGATTGTATGTGGTGGGATTGGGTAAATCACACAGCTTGACAAAATCAGACTTGGATGTTCTTAGCACCAATGATTGGGGAGGAGGGGGGGGGGGGGCGAGGGCGGGTAATAAATGCATCCATGAATCCATCGCAGCTGTTTCTCTTGACATGATGCCTGACGAAAGAATGCAAAAGGAAGCCAACTGATGTTGTCCAATGCAATGTACGCAGCACACCCAGAGTCACTATTTGGGATGATCATCAAAGTAGTCAAAGAGTTCTGTGGCAACCCTCACTGAATCATTTCTTCAGAATCAGACTTGCAACTTCGGTGTTGCAGTCCAACTTCGAAGTTTGGCTTGAATTTGTTGGGCCTACAGCTATGTCATGCCCACAGAGAAGCTTGGGCCCAGTGGTGCTCAGCCAAGACCATCCTCTATTGAGGAAAAGGCTGCTGGTCGGGCGCTCTGTCGCATCCTCAAGTTCTTGACAGTCGGTTTGTCAACATTATTTGTGCTACGAGCCGAATTCCCTGAATTTTGTGACTTGATGCTAGCATGTTCATGCTTGATGCATGTTTGACATTATTTGTAGGATTTGTTTGACCATGCTGCTTTGTTTTTCTTTGGCGAGTGGCGAGTGGAACTTGATACATGCCTGAGGCGGACAACTCTTATGGCCACCAACAACTCCAAATTTGTCATCCCTTGTCGAGGGCTCTCCACATATTCCAGCTGCTCTCGCATCAGCGCTTCGTAGTGTCTTGGCAGAAGCTACGCATGCAAAAAATTCTTTGTGCTCAAATCATCAAGTATTTGTGAACATCTACTCGCAACTGACTGCACTTGCCAGAGACAAACGCAAAGAGAGAATTTCTGTGGTCCGAATTGCCTGCAAGGACGCGAACCGAAAGTCCTCGTTTTCAGATGTTTTCTTCTCCTCCTGCACGCCAAGAAGGAGAGACTCAATGACTGTATCAGCTTACACTTTGATCAAAGTAGCTTTTGGCATGTTTCTTGGAATGGATTCTTGTATTTGAAATCTTATAGTGTGGGCGTAGACCCTCTCAGACTGCCTGATATTTGATCTATATACCTTAGCCAAGTTAATGTTACAACATTGTTTGAAACTAAGTTTTCAAATTTTTCAATCTTGCAAAACAGCACAGAGGCAAAGAAAAATCATGAAACAATAGAGCAAGCAGGCCATACTATTTAGATCTGTTTAGGGTATTTGGGGTGGACGCAGTCTTAGCTGAGTTGAAGCGAAGGTCTGGAAAGGTTCTTCACAAATGTTTTCGTTAACAACATAATTTCGTATACGTATTCATGTACGCCATGAATGCCTTGAGCCTTCAAAAGAACCCTGGAGAAAGAGAGGACATCTCGGCCAAAGATGCATACACGCGTGTGCTGCTGAGATTGCGATCCTTTGGGTTTGTACTTCGGGACACTTCCCTGTTGCAAGTCACTTGACTGCAAGTGCTGCGTGCGAAAAGATTTCATGGACCATAAGTGGACCTTTCTAAAAAGTCCTTTGTTCAAAGTCAGTAGTTTAGGTACGTTTGGTTTTTCTTGAAGCTGCATTGGATAGATGCTTGGGAACAAAAATTCTTGACTTGTCAGGATGAAGTTGCGAATACTTCGCGCTTACTGGTGCTGATGCAGCCTCCAGGGCCGCTTTCACTGGTGCCATCATTTGCAATGATGTCTTGGGATGTTTCGCGTATGGAAAATGCTGGAACATGTGCATAGATAAATATGCCTCAACATGGGCTACTCCCAGAATCACACCATCCCACCTGGAGTATATAGATAATTAAAGGATGATAGAGGCTCTGTTTCTCTACGTTCCCAACTAATGAAGCCAATCTTCCATCAAGCTACCAGTAGCTGCTACTTTGCCCTGTGGAAGCATCAACAGTTTCACTGAGGTGCAACTTGTGGAAGTGGTTAAAGAACTCGATAGCTTGGAAATGTCAGTGCGGTTGCAGCCGCATCTACCAATTCACCGCCTTCTAGATGATGAGGACCATTCTGCCAAATTGAGACTAGAGAGCTAAAGAATGCTACATGTCGAAGGTACATTGCCTTTTCTGAATTCTTCTTCCAAATGAATAAGTTATCGGCGCAAGGATGTGTGATGTGCATTGCTTGAAATAAAGTTGAATGTGGGAAGTTGTGATGTTGCACTGATGGTAGCTTTGGTGCCTTGTTGCTGGGATGAGGGTGACACAAAGATCCATACAGATCCCCAAGTTTGCATTCCGAGGGATCACAGCTAGTCATATCTCGTTCAGGAGACACGGCAATTGTGCATTCGTCATTGGTGCCAAAGTCTGCTGGACTGCTGCCGGTTCTTTCCGCATTTCTTCCAATCACACTCTCGCCTACTGATTTTTCCGGCTTCGACAACGGAGGAGGCCTTGTTTTGTGATATGAGAGTAGCCAACGTTAGAGACATCTCGTGATGCATGGAACACTAAGTTGCATGTCAAATTGTTCTTCAACCTTTTGTGAACGATGACAATGATGCCTTTAATGAACACATCATTTCTGCTTCATGCTTTGTGCAGCCGGTACCGATTCTCATTGTGTGATTGCATTACAGAACTGAACAAGCGAAATGAAATACATCAACATCTTCCGTGCATGACAAATCGTAACGAATCGTGACAGGTGGAAAAGTTATGCCAGCATTTGTTTCTTCATGGATTTGCTGTCCTTGGAATAGCATTGAGCCCAGCCATAGAGAGCTCAAATTTGGCTAAATGTGTGGCCCATTGTGGCCCCTTTTTTAAGTTGGATGCATGGTTCTTCCCTCCGCTTCAGGGAAAAGAATGACGACAGAATCTAACTTTGGGAAATATATTTTGTCTAGAGAATGATAACAATAACATCACAAGGAAAAAGTTATGATTGATTGATATACCTATCAGATGTTCTTGGTCCACCTTCTGAATGCCTGTGGTATTCCTAGGCTCATCCAGTGAATGAGAAGACACCAAAGGCTGATGCTGCAGTGGCAGTACGTGGAATTGGTCTCATCCCAGCTCCGCTCCGAGTTTGGTTGTGAAATTGAGAAAGGAGGAACCATGATCTCTGGTAGTCATACATACAATCATGCAGAGAGTTCTGGATGGTTGGCTATTTTGACAGGATGTTATTGAGGGAAAACCTCTCTGTACCCACCAATCTCCAGCTGATAAGGCTATAGAAGATGGCCAGGCTTCAGGCATCGGTTGCAACCTATGGATACCTATGGTGTTTCCGTTGAGGTCAATAGATGATACCTATGGTGATTCTACTGTGGGTGATGGTCATCATTCCCTTTTGTATCATTGTACGTTGTAAATAGAGATGCAGGAGGAATAGTTTAGTAGTTCCTGTATTCCGTATGGACAGGGCCAGGGTTGTCATTTAGATCATGCGAAGGCATTGAAACATCACTTTACACTAGATCCTTCAATGAGATATCATGTTAATATTGTCGCTAAACAACAACATTCTCTCGACTCTTCACATTCGTGGATGTACTGTAAATCTTCTGACTGCAGTCTGGAACGCTAAACAGTAGAAACGTTATAGCAGCGTTGGAATTACTGCCAGGCAGTGCCTGCAGTCTGGGCTTTCCTCCTGGAAGCAAATCGTGGCATGCTGAGTTTTTTCCCAGGTCCTAATCTATTTCTCAAGGCATCATAGA
Source organism: Breviolum minutum Mf 1.05b.01 (assembly GCA_000507305.1). NCBI lineage: Eukaryota > Dinophyceae > Suessiales > Symbiodiniaceae > Breviolum > Breviolum minutum. The sequence continues at coordinate 527,698 of DF239065.1, read as the reverse complement.
ACATGAGGCCTAGGGGGTCCCAAAAAGGCACAAGTTTTGGTCAGCATGATGACTGAAGTACCACATAGGGATTACTGGATGAAGCAGTCAGTGCCTTCACCATCCAATTTGACACCCTGATCCACATAGTGTCCATATTGCCTACCATATGCACTGCGATCAACGCACACATGCGATTGTATATGATTGTATCGCAATGCCCAGATGAAATCAGTTCGCCAGGATTACGTCCAATATTGATTTCAATTCCATGTGCTGCATGTGATCGTCAACCAGCCACTGCCACCATTGAAACATCTATTGGCCCAATGTCAGACCTAAGAGCAGGTCATTTTGGGGCCCCCTTTTAGCAGCCCCTTCTCCTGGGTCGGTGTCGCCCCAGGTTCCATGTAGCAAGGTTTGGAAGGCGCGAATCCCTGTCAATTGCCATGGGGCGTTTGCTGCTGATGGCGATGACTTTTCAGTGTTGTCAAGGATCACAATGGATGAGGACATCGATGCTTGGATACTAACGAAAAAAAAAGGATGGAAACGGTTTGCATTGCCTTTGCGTGATTTTGGACACCCGCAGTGGACCCGCAGTCTATTTTCTCTGCAAGTTTCAACAAAAAATTGTTTTGGGATGGTTTTTGCCCCAAAAAACGTGGCAATGAGATCTAATCAAATGTACACTAATTATGGGATGTAATTCTGTGTGACTTGGGTGCACCCATGCTTAGAGCCTTTTTTTCGCATTGACCAGGAGTGGCATGGATCAGACAGTTCTCTCCTTGATCGACCAAGAGAAGCGACCCGGCTGTGCTTTCTTCTTGGCTAAGGGTCACCATCAGGAAACCCAAGACAAAATGTAAAGGAGGTCGACAGGGTGGCAGGAATCTGAAATCTGTTTTTTGATACATGCTACATCTGAATAATTCTGAAAGATTACATGTCACTACAACATTTAATATGTTGTTTCAAGTCAATCGGGTTTTAGCAGTACCTGATTCTGGATTGACGTGTGCTTCACATGCTGGCAACGCATTTGTGTTGAAACCTGAGGATGGACTATTTGTGAGAGTCTCAGCAGGTGAAAGTGAACTTATCATGTCCACACTTTTCTATCAGCTCTTCTACTGACTGTGAAGATTCGTGCTGTTGATTCTGATTGCTGTTGCACAATCAAAGAGAAGCATTGTGAGGTCCTCGATGGTGGCAGTAAATGACGGACTCTCGGCGCGCTCAGAAAGTTGTAAAGTGATAGAGGTCATGAACGATGAGATGGTGAGGCATTTGATTTATTTTCATTCAGTTGCATAGAGGATTCCATCTCATTGACAGAGGTCCATGTGCATGAATCATGAATGGATGTTTTCATGGTTCGTGAAGAAAAATGAAAACAACGAAAAATATTGAAAAATATCAACGTCTCACAGACGTTTGCACCTTCCGCCCGCATCCACGTTTGAACTTGAGGCCAACGCTTGGGCTTCGCAGATTTAGATTTGCATCCTGGGAATCATACAAGCAGCCTGACAGGAATCAAATTTTTTCGAGGTACTCATTGTATATGAAGTATAGGTATTGTTTGGAATCTTTTTAGATTTTCAAGGCAAATCTCCCCCACACCAGAAACAAAGGCTTGAACCATTAGCTAAGGACAGACTTTGTTAAATACTCCTCACAAAGAACACGAGCAGATGAATGACTTGTCACACTTTTGGCTGCCGAAACTTGGCCAAAGATTCAGATCAAGTTGTCAAGGGCTGACCAGGATGCACACTTGCAATAGACATAATAACATGGTATAGTAAGTGATACAACACTGATGGTTCTGTCCACAACTCAAAAAAAACGAGTCCTGTGCCAAGGACGTTGGCCATCCTTGCAATTGCATTCGAGGCAGGGAAGTCGGGAAGTCTCACTTAGTGATAAGAGGAAATCTTGTTGGATCCACATTCTGCAGCCTTGTGAACAGGATTTGTTTACTTACAGTGACTGTAATGCTGTAGGTGGTAGACTTGCACTAGTTTGTGACATTTGGTGACCATCTGATTTCAGCAGACCTTTGCTTTATTGCGAGTGTGTGTGGACCCTTGCGTTCCTTGTGCCGTCATGGCGTGGGCATGTTATGCCAGGCATTTCATATGAAGTGGTCAGAAGTCGATTGGTCTTTACAAGATGCTGCTGGTGATGGTCCTGAAGGAGGGGAGAGGATCTCCCAATCACAAACATCATCTCAAGATTACATCAAACTCTCCAATGAGTAGGAAAAAAGGGGCCATGTTGCAGGCAGAACTGACCTCAAGGCATTTTGACTTTATCTTTCAGTGTGGCAAGTTGCTAGGAGCGATGGCTGATCATGTAGAGACAAGCCTGGCTGGGTTGACAGTGAAGCTTGTACGAAGAGCCACCAGCTTGGCAAAGATCTACTTCGCAGCTTGGAATATGACGATGTGGTGATGTGATTCTCTTGAAAGATGTTCAGGTCATGGGTTTTCATGAACAGCATCCTCACGATTATGGACAGTCTGAGCAGTTTTCCAGCTGGCCTATCACTTACGGTGACCTGCAAGGTCTTTAAATTCGCTTTTCTCGTTTAATTGGCAACCTGATCTATCCTATTAATTTAGCGAATTTATATAGGGGAGGTATTTTTTTTGGGGATTTTTTTTTTTTGGCATTTTTTTTTTTTTTGGTTCCTCTGGTCCCCTGGTCCTCCGGTCCCCTGGTCCTCCGGTCCCCTGGTCCTCCGGTCCCCTGGTCCTCCGGTCCTCTGGTCCTCCGGTCCTCTGGTCCCCTGGTCCCCCGGTCCTCCTGTCCTTTGGTCCCCTGGTCCAACAACAGGAACAACAGCAACAACAACAGGAACAACAACAGGAACAACAACAACAACAACAACAACAACAACAACAACAACAACAACAACAACAACAACAGCAACAGCAACAGCAACAGCAACAGCAACAGCAACAGCAACAGCAACAACACCAACACCAACAGCAACAGCAACAGCAACAGCAACAGCAACACCAACANCACAGAACCAAAAAAAAAAATGCCCCCCAAAAAAAGAAAAAAATCCCAAAACAAATCCGCACCCATTTATATATATAATGAATTTAGTTCGGATGATTTTATGATGCTTTAGTTCAATATGACCTGATGATTCAATGCTAGTAGTATCTAGTAGTGAAGCACTCTGGCAGCGCATAAGGCAGGCGCTGGAAAAGTGAAAGGCCGCGCATACATGCTGACACTTGGCAGGGCAAAATATAGTAATCTAGTGACCTCACGATTTGCCGGTGAAACGTGTTTCGAAACGCTTGGTGTACACTGAACCCGTGACCATGGGGTCTTGAAGATGCCACTTCATGCGAATGAGTTCAACTCAGAAACTCCAAGGATGCTCCTTTGCCACAACTTCTTCGGGCAATATCTGAGTCTTGTGTTTGAGCTGCAAATTGAGACAGCTGACAACATGTCGCAATGTGAGAGCTAGATGGTGGATCTTTCGATCCCAGGCTCCACTATCGGCACGGGGTTTTAGAATATTTTAGATTTGTGCAGCTAAGCTGAGGTCAACTTTGACTACATGAGCCGATTCTGGAACTTCTATCAGCATCCAAGCCAAGCTGTTTTCATGGCACTGATGGGAAATTGGTTCGTTTTGCAGCTTGCTTGCAAATGGCATGTCCGTGCTAGCACTTGCCCCTGACTTGACATGATTCAATGACCCAACCATTTTTGAGATATTTTGAGGTATGGAAGTATGTGTCTCACAGAAGCTTGGCTGCGATGGGATGGTCTCTAACCGTTAACCCTCTCTCGGAGTCATATGGCCCAGTCTCAAGTCAAGAGCTGATTGATGCTTTTGCACGTAATTACTTGCGCTGGTGATGGCTTTGCATTTGACAAGCTCATGAGTAGCAGCGCTGCATCTCTTGCTTGACTTTCTGAGGCCGTTTATTCAGGATACATTGAGAGTATGCTGATGATACATTGGAAAGATCACATGACCCGTTACTTCGAAAGAATATGGGCTGCTTGACATGAAATTGGTGCCGAAAGAACATGAGACCAGATTGGAGAAAAATTGAAATTGAAATCTCATCCATAGGCAAAGGCAATGTGTATATTTCTAACTTCCACCGCGACAGCTGCAAAAGGTACCGCATAGCTATGCCTTCAAGATGAAAAATGATCGCCGTCTTGATAATCCTGATCAAAGGATTCAAGAGGACCATCCCAAAATCTTTGAAGATTACAAATACTTGGCATTTGGGCGAATGTGTGAATGGTGATTTTTTCAGCTTTTGCATTCCACCGTTTTTATTTGTTTCACTATACAGGACATTGGGCATTTCGTTGCCTCTTCCTTTGACCTGACTTTTGGATTGTTGGACGCAGTCATCCAATTAGGAATTTACAGTGACCTGGCAGCAAAAGCTTGGGCAGCTTGGATGATCTTTTTGCTCTTTTTGCGTTTCAATTCTCGAATTGAAAGTTGCAGCCATTGCTTGCACTGGCTATTTGTGTTAAAAAAAAGCAGCTGTCCTCTCTAATACCTATTTGATGCCTGAACGTTTCAGTCTTTATTTTCGACTCGGTCAGTTGCACTAATGGCGTCATCTCCTTGTCGTACAGGTTATATGCTGGTGAAAGTCCAGCCAAAGTCCGCCTTTCCAGGACTTTTGTTCCTTAGCGCCATGTTTGCTCTATGATGACATAGACCCAAAAGGGGAGAGTTTCTTTGATTGGACAATGGAATGACACTGGATAAAGATTGCTTCACCAGCTGGTTGCATAGAGTTGTACCGAGGTTTGGCATTGCGGTGGCCTACACTGTACTGGGTTCTGTAACCGGGCAGCATCAGCAACGAGAAGTCCTTTCAAACTTTTCGTTGAGCAAAATCCTGCGAGATGGCTAACGCATGGTAAAACAATGTAAAGCATGTTCAAGCAGTGCACTTAATGGGATATCATGGGAGATTTACCACATCCTTTGGTGCAGGATTTCAGCCAATGTTTTTGCCAAGTCTCCGGTGCAGGTGGTGGTCCATTGGATTGGAAAAGATCTTGCCATCTTGTCGTGGCAAGGTGAACGTTATGGAGGACGGGATTGAAAAAAGGGTTCGCCAGGGAATCTGAAATCTGAAGCTGCTGCTGCCAGCAAACAATACTAAAGAGCAGGCCATTTGGCAAGTAAGCCACCATGTCTAGATCTGCTCGGACTGACACAGTTTTTGTTTGTTTTAACCAGGTCACTTCCGTGCAGAGCTGCGAAGGGTCCATGAACAAGGTGAGACAGGGTGAGAATACGGGCCCTGATGCAGCTGCAGCGTCCGATGATATCATTGCAGATCTATAGATTATTGAACTCAATGACGTATCACTATCACAGATTATATGAATGTACATATTTTGCAACCTGTTGGTCCAGATGTTGTAAACAACTTGGACATTGAATGCCGGATGCAGGGGAGACAGTAGCCGCTTTACATTCTCATGATGCCGAATTGGAGAGACTTCAGAATCGCTTTGAAGCTTTAAAGTGCCTTGGAAGCGTCAGATGAATCGTCCATAGCATGCAGCATAATATGTTCCATCTATATATGAGATTGGATCCATCTACTGTATCCAGAAAGATCCAGCCTTGTCCCAAAACACTTTGGATTTGTGCACTTTTCTGATGGTTGATGAGACGCTGATGAGATCTTAGTGCCGAAGTGTACCGAAACACCGGCAAACAAAGCAGCTGCTTTCGACAAATAGATAGTATCGAAAGAGCACCTTTTGCAAAAAGAGAAAGTGAGATCGTGAATCATGTGGTTTATCGTGCTGCAGCGCTTTAGTAGTCAGAAGTCTTGCTTAGTGACATTTGCATGTGATGAACTGTATTTTTAGTTATTTCAGTTCATATTGAATATGGATACCAATATGGATGCAGCTTGCGTTTGCACCAAGGCTAAATAAGTGGAAAGGCATGATTCTGAAGAATCTCGGCTAATTTGTGGAGTTTGTCCCCTTGGTAAGTAGTGGTCTCCCTTCAAGTTGTTACTTCTGTAGGAAGAAACTCGGCTGGTTTGACCGCATCTATGACCCCTTCAAATCGGTGCTCTTTGTTTGTGTCCTGATGCCCTTCTTCATCAAAGGAGAGGCGAGCTTCCAACAGTTGACACAGGAACCAACACGGGAAGCCTGAAGGCATAGTGATGGCATAGTAAACATAAAGAATCAGAAACTGTATCATGATAATATCATGATTATATGATCATACATTATATGTAACTATCATACAATATATTGATTGCTTCCACCATGGCACCCACAACAACCACAATGCGTTCATCCGCATCTTGCCAAACGATTCATCTTTCAGCATCTCGCTTTTCCATACCCATTTGTATACTTTTTTGCAGGTATCCTTGGGCACCGTGAAGCAATGTGAGATGGCGCTTTCTCGGATCACAGCATCTTTGAGCTTCTTCATCCACGAGTACAAGCAACTCGCATCCTATCGAGCGCAAGTGGACCGTTTGTATGACTTTCGATGTTGTGGTCTCGCTTTCATGAAGGACTGTGATCCGGAGGATATTGGTGGTCATTGTGGCCATGCCATGAAACATACATAAGGAGGGTGCCCTTCTTTGGGCAAACAAATTTGAGGCCAAGTAACGTGCAACTTCTCCTTGTTCTGCACAGGACAAGCAAGCTGGTAAGCCACCAGGAACATCAGAGTCGGCGGATGTGCCTGATGCACAGGTGCCACAATGATCCACAATGTAGATGTCAAATTGTCACATTTGAAAGATGTCATGCAGGAGTATTGCAGAGTAATCCCCAGTTTTGCCAAGTTTTGTAGAGTACTCTCCAATTTCAATTCAGTGCTTGATCTCAACTTTCACGGAGGCCGATAGAGACCTTCACCAAGTTCTAGAGCATGGAGCACCAGCAAGTACAAGGGAGCCCGCAGATGTGTTTCAGCAGAAGATGCAGTTTGACATATTGAAAAGAATACGAAAGGATTCATAATCCGAAATCTGAACCCTGGATATTTCCCACCAGGTCCTTCTCAAAAGAGATTCACTTCACACAAGTCGGACTGATTTTTTTGACATGACTTGACATGACATAAGGTCCTCGAGTTGAAAAGGGCAACTTTGTCCTTGCCCAGTGGTGAAACTTTGCTAGATGTGGACTTTCGCGTTGCTCGGTTGTAGATGTGCAAAGCAGGGAAGAAGTACAATAGAGGAACGTCACAGAAATGTTGGTCATGTGACTTTCAAACTCACAGAAGTACAAATTTAAACAGGCCAGAGTTTGGAAAGTCAGATCCAAGCCAAAAAACTTGACGCAGCTTGGACAATGCTTGCCAGGTAACAAGAGGTACAAGCATTCTCCTGTGCGGAAGTGAAGGATCAGGAAAATCTACCCTCCTACGAGCCCTTGCAGGCCACGTGGGTGTCGTGTCGATGTTTCGTGTTGCCAGGTAAGAAAGAGGATAGAATCTAATAGAAAGAGGAATGGCCGGTGGCAGCATGAGACTCGAACATTTCTGAAGACTTAAGTAACAAGACAGGTTTGTTTGTCAGTGTCAGTTCACCAGTTGAAAAGTCTAGGTAGACAATATGGTAGACTTGTAGCCTAATCGTAAACTTTCAGGCTTTCTGCAGCATCATGAAGCTGTTCCATAGTACATACAGCACCCGCCTTAGAAGTGTACAAAGATTCACAAAGCAAATCCCAGCCAACGAATCATGGTATGAAATTGGGCAAACTAAGGGATCGGGATCAATCATTGGATTAGTGACTGCTTGACTTGAGACTTCAACATCAATTTGCCATGGCTCCAGGCATTTGGCCTTTTATGCAATCATCGGAGCCAACAATGGCACTGACTGTGGATGATTGTATTCTGATTCCACAGAAGCCAAGGCTCTTCGCCAAACAGAAAAACTGGGCCCCATACACTTTTTAGTAAGACAACTTGGTTGTATGGAAGTAATATGAGAAGCTTGTGGGAATAAGGGTCCCACTATTCGGGGGTCCATCAGCCATGTCTAAGTTAGTGGGCCAAGCGTGGGCTAAGCATATGGGAGGGCTGCCAATTCGACTGCAAGACTAGTTATAGAATATTTTGAAAAATGAATTAGAATGCATAATATGTCTATTTTCTTTGTAGAATGTTGTGTTTCTTTTAATTCCAATTATCCATTAATACTATTGTATTTTTTTAATACCAAGGTACTTAACTTATATTATAATGTTTATGAATTTATGAAGATGATATTTGATATATCTAGAATGCTCTAAATGCGGCAAGGCGTGCCATAATTTTGACTAACTTTGTTCCTTCTTACATGGAACCATGCTGGTCACCCTCAGATTCTGGCATATCAAGTCCCTGTCAGTAGAAGCTGATAGCTTTGAGGCTTCCTGCTCCGATGACCATCCGGCAAGCTCTTGTATTTCCAAAAGCATTGGATAGCTTTTCAGCAGAAGACATCAACGATGCATTGGTCAAAGTCAGGTGCCAGTTCTGTTGGACATGACTGAAACGCAGTCAAAAACACGGTGGGTGGGTTTTTCTCAGTTTGTTCTAAGCATTTCAACACAACTTACTGTACCACCGGTTGAGGTTGATACCATGGGTTGAGGCTGAATTCGAGTCGGTTTGGAAATGAGATGGGTATGTACAGATGAGCTGATACACAACAGCAGTTAGAGAAGCACATGGTTGATGGATTAGAGAAAGTCAGGTTGCCGGAGCTCTTACTACTTGGCATTGATGAGCAGCTTGATGTTTCGTGGCAGCAGAAGCAGATTCTGTTGCTGTTCCAGATGTAGCGCTGAGCTCAGCAGGTTAATGGTGCGCTTTCAGGAGGCCAATTTCAGAAGCTGATGGTTGTGTGGATCTTAACTGGGAAACGTCAAGATGACGCAGGCGATAGGGACATAGCTTCAAAAATACAATGGAAATGTTGAGAGCAGGCACCAGACCGTGGACAAATGTTGTAAGTTACAAGTTGCTGTAGAAGGGTATCTAGGGTTTTTGTTTGTGATGTTTATTGTCATGTCAGTCTACATCATACTGTAGTTATATCATAGACCGAGGCACATTGCCTTCTGACAAAGCCTGCGTTTATCCTTTTGGATGAGTGAGCTGGATTGATTAGTTGCTACAGTTGCTTCCTTTGTGTTTTGTATTCTCATTTTGCAAGAACTTGTTGTGATTCAGAAAGCTCGGAAGGAGAAAGGCATACCAGATTTTAAACACCTTCTTTTTCATGTAATTTTGGAGTCTCAAACTCGGGTGAAGCTTGTCTTTTTGTGGCTTCAATATCTGCTCACAACACATCTAAACCCAAATTGCTGTCCAGCTCCCAGGTCTATGGCCCATCTGTCGCGAGAGAATCAGCTACATCTCTATGGCTTGTTCCATGGCAGAAATTCAATTTCTTCTTTGCATCTTGTCAGATACCACAAATATCCACAAATGCCATGAGGTAACGAGGTTGAAAATTCATGAGTTTCTTACAAGCTTGATCCATCTTGATCCAGGTTGACTGCCGAATTGGTTGCGCCCGGCATCAGTGGAATGGTAAGTACCTGTCACAACGTGCGGGACCGATTGCCAAATCTTCAAATTAACTTATAACAGTATTTTTGAATATATAAAGATTGATTAAAGATATACTGTACAGATTATGTAGAAGATCATGCACGGTCATTATTCTGGAAGGGGCTGAGTGCCCGAATGTGAAGAAATCGTACATTTTGATATATGTCTTGATAGGTTTTTGGATTGCTGGTTGGTTAATATGCCTGAAACTGGTGAAGGCAATGCTTTGTGCCCCAAAACGGCAGGACTTGGCTTCCTTTCATCAAGTGCACTACAGGATCACCCGGAAGGATTCAGACTCTTGGACTTAGACTTAACCACAATCCTGCAGATGAAGTGACAAAAATTATTTGGAGTCAAGACAACTTGGTATCCAAGAGTACTGTACTGAGCCCCTGACCTATCCAAACGACATGACATGAATTTTACACTTCAAACTTTTCACTTGAGTCAGAGTTCCACCTTTGCCTTGTTTGAAGCAGATTTGATGATATTTAAGTTACAAGTGAATTAATTATTAGAACATAGCAAAACAGCAGCATGTGGCCCGTTTTCGTTGACGAACGCTGAGGGCCGATGTGATAGCACTGGGAGCACCGATTCAAGTGGAGCCACTCGAAGCTTAGAACTCCTGGAGCCAGGCATTTCGGACTGGGCTTCAGTGCAGCTCTACTTCCCTATACTTACAAGTGTAAATATAGCTTGAGTCGATGAACCGCATCCTCTTCAATATTGTTAGCCGATGCGACCATGAAAAGGGTACATGCGAGGAAATCACCACATGCTATAGGACGTACTCAAGATACTGCTAGCTTCAACAGTTCTTTTCTTCCAAAGGGTGTGTCATTCGAGGGGGCACTCCACTCCAGATGCAGGAGAACTGCTCATAGAGGATGTCAAGGAAGAAGAGGATTTGCAAAGACGGTTGGTTGAACAGGACGTCCAGAAGATGCCAGCTTTTCAAGCCAAGACACAGTACCAATCACAATGCAGTTGCATGGCCTGACATCGAAAAGGGACTTCCAAACCGAGAGATTGCCTTGTAGGCGCTTGTGGCGGGTTACAAGTTAGTGGCAGAGTTATACAGGGCAGATTCAAGAGGATTCAGGAGGGTCAATCATGCACAACTTGATTATACCAATTAGTATTTGACTAGTTCATTTTGCGGTCATTTATTACTTTGATATTACTTTGCACTGCTGTTGCTTCTTCGTTCAAGTGACTACTGACTCAGACCTGTCATTCCAGGACGAGGAGATTGCAATGCTTCGACAGGCAATTCAGCGCCTTCAAGATGGAAGAGATTGAGAGACGACAGGGTTGGGTTACATCGGGCTACATTGGAAGCATTGCATGTTGTTGCAGCAGCATTTGAATGCATGAAGAGCATGTTGAAAATGAATGGAGTAGCCCAACCCTGTTGTTCAGTTTGCAGCTGCAAAGAGACCGAGCCTGCACGGAAAAGTGTTGTTATGTGCAGCCATTTTCTGACATGTGAAAGTTTTGTGGCTTTGGCATTTTGCTGATCACTCTTTCCAGATCCCAGCGAAGACAAATTGGTGCGAGTCGAGAATTGAAAGCCCATAAGAACAGATTCAATAACCTACTCCTTTTGGGTGGTGGTTTCAAACAATTATATAATATTTTTTTAAGTTTCACCCCTACCTGTGAAAATAATCCAAGTTGACTAATGTTTTTCAAAGGGGTTGAAACCACCAACCAGCCGTCCTGTAATTTTCCAGCTATCCCGGGGGGAAGATGCTCCAAGGTTTCGATCCCTGGCAGTGGCTTTGGAGACCAAGGCATTGCCTATGACATTGACGGCTGTTTGGGGAGCCCAGAGACTCGGGATAGATCTATTTGCATGTGCAAGTGAGAAAGATGCATGCAGCACGTTAATGATGTGATATGATGTGAATATAATATACTTGGAGTGTCATGACCATTAGACATGTCATATGTAGTAGATGTTTCACATGGAAGCCGTGAAGCTTCAAGATCTTTGCCATTAGAAGGAAAACAGTTGCTTTCAGCGTGATTCCTCAGGGTGGTTGAACTTTTAGCTGGTAGCGGAGCTTTCCTGGTTGCAAGCAGAGCACGGAGTTGTCTGTGCCCTGCTGGCAGATCCAAGGGAGCAATGCACCGGCGGTACAGTATCGCCATGGTTCTTGGTTCGATGGTTGCATGTCTTTCCCTGCCGATGGTACATTCGCATGTGACTGGTGACGCCGAGCTTCACACGAGATCGAACGGAGACGATATGGCTAAGGTTAACGTATCTTCAGAGCCAGCAGAAATCCTTAGCAGTCGTTCGTTAAACGAAAGTCTTGGAAGTCAGTTGGTAACGAAGAGCATAATTAGCATGCAGAACATGAGCCCAATTCCAGAACCATTGGGCGTGAGTGAAGTTGGGGATAAAACCATCATGCGAATGGTAGCCAATCAGCAAGAAGCACAACAGACCAAGAATCCGAGAAAACAGAAAGCAGATGCATCGTTAGGCCCAATACGCAAGTTGAGACAAGAACAAGAAGATAATCGTAGGATAAGCAGCCAGCTAGGAGATGATAGGGTAACAGACGAAGAGACAGACCGTAGGAAAATTAATGAGATTGTAGAGCCAGCACCTGCATCAGGACCTCGTAACATGATAACCAGCTGGTTGCACCCTTCCAGAGTCAGGTCATTGTGTCTAGCCCTAACACTGGCAATCCTCATGACCATCACCTGCCACATGATGCCAGGAGCTCATCACACGAGCACTCGATTGCCACCTCGTTGGGAACCAGGTCTTGAAGATTCGTTGCCCTTCCGTACTTGGCTGCAAGACTTGTTGCTTTGGACGATCACTAGTGATTTGGAACCCCATAGACAAGCAGCATTGATAATCAGCCAACTAGGGGGAGCGGCCAGAGAGTTAGCAAGAACAATGACACCTCAAGAGATTTTCCAAGGAGGAATAGTGAATGGCCAGCAGTTAGACCCAGTGTCATTTCTCATCCATGGATTGTCAACTAGGTTTTCACCGCTAGATGATGAGATTAGGATTCGTGCAGCGCAAGACCTGCTACACTTTCAACGCAGGGGAAACGAAGCGGTGGATGTGTTGATCACCAGGTTTGAGACCATCCGTGCCAGAGCAAGGACTGAGGGTGGAGGTGCAAACATCAGCACAGAGTCAGCGGCCCTTATACTGTTGAGGGCTGTTGGAGTGTCGGCCGAGCAATTTCAGAGGTTGACTCAACCATTTGGTCTTCGTCCTCCTAACAATGAGGCCGAGTTTGCACAGTTGACTCACAACCTGAGAAGAATGGGTCACATAATAGAACACCATCCAGCCAATATAGCCAGAAGCCTGCATGGAGCCTCGTCGAATCAGCATCAGTCGTTTGCCACATTCCAAGACCCTTCGTCGCAAGCATCCTCATGGTCGTTCGTAGGCTATCCAAGCGAACAAGAAGGCTGGGGAAGTAGGGACGCAGCATCATCATCACAAAACATGCATTCGTCGTCCACATACCCCACAGACTGGGCATACTACCAAGATCCCGAAGCCGATGGAGCATCCGATACTGATTCAGCAACGGAATCAGACGATGGGGCTGAAGTGATGCCATCAGAAGACCTTCACGGTCTAACCGCACCAGAGGCAGATGAACATCTGTTTTGGCAGTATGCTGAAGCAAAGAAGCGTTGGCGACGATACACAGGCAAACCAGTTCGTTCACTGAGAAGAGTGTTGCGCAGAAAGGGTAAAGGCAAAGGAAAGGTCCAGAACGCATTCTTTGATATCTCTGGGACACTTTTGCAGTCATCTTACTTCAAAGGGAAAGGAAAAGGGGGTAAGTCAAGTGGTAAAGGATTTGGGAGGAGACAAAACCCAAAGGGACGTGATGGGCAGATTTTGAAGTGTTCAATTTGCAGTTCCATTTACCACCTACGCAAGAGATGTCCGCAGAACCCCGAAGCACAACGTGGAAGAGTGCAGAGCTCTGGGCCCCAAAGTTCGCAGTTACCATACCCCCAAAGGAGTACAGCACCAAGTGTAGCTGGGTTTGCAACTGAGAATGATGTGACTAATAGTGATGGCCAAGTTGGACCTGCATCAATGCATTTTGCAACATCGACACATGAGAGTTTCGAAGATGCAGATCCAGTCGTGACCCCAAGACGTCATCCAATTGCTGAAGAACATGCTCTAACGCCAGATGACCCATGGATGCAATGGCACCAGGACCCATGGAGTGGAGGCAGAACGTCGCATGTGCCTCAGCAATTGCCTGGTATAGGAGTTGGAATCCCAGGAGTATGGCCACCACCAATCACCGGTGGTTTTCCCAGCTCAGCAATGCCAGGTTCGTTTCACACAATGCACCAAAGACCAGAAGTAGGCCCATCATTGATGCCATCAAGTGAGATGCAGGCAATGACCACCATGTTTAGCACATTGCCACAGTTTCATGGTGAAGAAGAGCCCAGCACATCAGAAAGACCTAGAAGCAGTCCTTTCGTTGAAGCATTCGTGCATGACACCTTTGTGCCGCAACCGATGCACTACCAATCACCTGCAGTGTTTGTGCCTTCGTCGTTTCCACCCGAAGCATTTGTACCGCATGCAGATGTAACAGCATTCGGCCAATCAGATGGCACAGCACCAAACACCAACATGTTNTGAGTATGTGTCCAGGTCAAGTGAGCAGGCCACATGCCCGAACTGCAGAGGTTCAGGTGAAGTGATAGCCAGGTGGGCCTATGTGTTGGAGACAGATCAAGAACAACACCAAGGAGCAGAAGTGCCACCTGAAAGCCCTCCAGAGGTGCAAACACCGCCGGCCACGTCCCGTTCCGGAACAACATTTCACACCCCGGCAACGGATCATGATGATGCCAACGTCCATTTTCCATGGTGGCCAGTCCCTGCCGCAGAGCCTGCCAGCTCGTTTCATACCAGCACTCATAGGACGCAGTCTGGACAGTTAGGATTGTTAGTAGATCCTGGATCGTATGGCAATCTCGTAGGTGAGCAATGGGCACATGAAGCAGTTCGCACAGCAAGCCAAGCAGGCCTTCGTCCCCGAATTCAGGACAAGGCTAGCCCTTTGGAAGTTGGAGGTGTAGGCAAAGGTACACAGAAGTGTTTCAAAGAGCTGCTCATCCCAACAGCACTTCGTTCATCCGATGGTTCTCCAGCACTGCTTGGGCTCAAATCGTTGATGTCACATCGTGCAGTGCTAGACTTAGCAACAAATCGCCTGATACTCATGCCTGAAGGATCAGAAGTGGAAGTTCCACCTGGAGCTGAAGTGCTGCCTTTAGAACAAGCCGAAACAGGGCATTTGTTGTTGCCGATTGATGACTACAATCGTATGATCCAAGCCAAAGATGAAGGCAGGAATCAAAAGCAACGTCACATGTTTGCAGATGCCCCTGTCCGCCTAACAGAAAATGAAGTAGCACACACCTGGGGTTCAAGGCAAGGTCCTACAGGAAAATCAAGAGCAGCAGCAGCTGGTCCAGTAGCCTCGTATCCCAGATCCAGGAATGATGATGGAAAGGCCCGATCGTCAGCACCCCAAGATCGTTGGGAAGTCACAGAGGAGAAAATTATCAGGATACATGAGGTGCCCAGGAACAATTTGTTCACGCCAAAGCCTGATGACATCCCAAGACCCTTGCAGATGCTGACAAGTCAAAGGTCCACACACATGCAGTTTGCCGACGGAACGCAACAGATGTTTCAAGATGATTGGCTGAAATCGAAGACATCGTTCACACCCAATGAGCCATGGACAGGCCAGACAGTTTTCACCCTAAAGAGCGATGGCTTGTCCAGTGAGCCACCAACTCCTGCCAGCCGGTGGGAGGTCGTTAATGAGCAATGAAAAACCCCTGCCTGCAATGGCCCGGGTAGGACAGGGAAAAGCAGACAAAAGGGCCAGCCAAGAACACCCTTGGCACACGTGAATGTTGGAAGCCATGTCCTAATCCTTTCAATTTTTCAGACAGCAAGCATGACATGGGAACATTTTAAATGCACCACAAGCCGTCTTCGTCCAATTGAACTTCTGAGCCGTGATTTTGATTCGATGATAACCCAGATACACAACGGTTCTTTTCAGGTTCTTTGGGTGGACATGGTCCCACCAAATCGTTTTGCACCATCCACAAGGTTTGAGGCCGTGTGGAGTCGTTTTCGAATTTTGTTGCAAGCCGCACTGAGATCCAACATGACTTGTTTCATTGCAGGTGTCCGTAAAACTGCATGGGATCACCCGCTCGTTGACAAGTTGGTGAAGGACAACCTTTTGTTTTTCAGCGCGCACAGGTGGTGCCATTTTGGTATCACAGTGTCTCCGGGAGCCGAAACACCAAGTTCTGTGATGTCGCGAATGATGTGCAACATTAAACTCCCAAACCATTCGTGCAAGTGTCATGGAGGTCAAGAGCATAGTTTCGACATTGATTGTTCACATCCAGGTCGTGCCCAACTGAGAGGAAAAGCTGAGTGTCGTTTTAGCATTGCACTTCTCACCGCCCTCGGCGTAGGCCAAGGGCCCGAGATATCAACCGACTTGAATTCAGACCTGAACAGTCATGCCGAACAGAATGCCTATCCAACAGAGCAGAAGATAGCACAGAAGAAGAAAGAAAAGACTTCCACAGGAGACAAAGTAAAAAGTAAGAAACGCAAACAGACAGTAGAACAACACTATGATGATTGTGGACAATCACTCACAGGTCTTGACATACCAGCAATAAGCCTTGTAGAGCTTGGAAGTGATGAATCCGAAGATGAGAAGCACTGTGCCTTGTCAGCTACATTGCACCAATTCTCAAGGTATGGAGGTTATGGATCATACCACCCAGGCATGCCAGAGCCAATGTCGTATCATGTGAAAGCCAAAGACCTCAATGAAGCCATGATAGTAATGGGCCAGATGCATGCTGTAGATCCTCTACTGGACATTGTGGAGCTGTGTGGTGGTGAAGGAATGACAACGTATCTCTCACATCGACGCAAGCTAAAGACAGGAGCAAACTTCGAACTCATCACCGGTGTAGATCTTACATCAAAAGATGCCCAAGATATGGTAAGAAAGTACCTCAGCTTTACCAGACCACGTGTCGTCGTGATGGCACCCATATGCAATCCGTTCGGACCACTGGGAGGCAGAAACAGGGTATTGCACCCAGAGACTGAAAGATCATATGAATACGCATCCAAGCTTGCTTCTTTCTGTGGCCAAATAGCGTGGACGCAACTTAGCGAAGGCAGACATTTTCTTTGTGAGCAGCCCTTTCCTTCCAGGTTGTATGAAGTTGCACCGTGGCCTCAAGTAAGACAGCATCCCAACTGCTTGAGGGTAGTATTCGACCAATGCACTGTAGGCCAACACATACATGGAGTTCCAGTTCGAAAACCAACTGAGCTAGTTGCCACACACTACATCCTTCTGAAACGATTTGCAAATCACATATGTCAGAACGACCATCAGCACCAACAGCTTTTGGGAGGCCTAGCAAAACATGCACAGAAATGGCCTCGTAAGATGTGTGACATGATAGCAGCTTCAATAGATGAGTTGGCCAGACACGAAAATTGGAAGAACAGCAAGACCAGAGCTTACCCCACAGTCAGTGTTGAAACAGAAAGAAACCCAGAAGGTGAGGATCAGCCATTTTGGCGAAAATGTAAAGGCTGTCTATGGCGTTTACATAAGCACTCACCAGAGCACACCAGAATAGAAGGCGAATGCAAGCATTCAGCAATAGAGCCCATAGCCTTCGAGTGTCCAGCATGCAAGAAAGATAGACCAAGATCACATGCAGGACATACCCTAGGCCCTGACTGCAGGCATGCAGTCACAGGAGAAAGAGCTAGCGCACCAAAGACAAGCATTCGTGAGAGAAGAGCGCCTCGTGTAGCAAGAGTCCCTGCAATTGAAGATCCAACTGCCAGCATTAGGCCAGAAGAAGAAGAAGAGCCACCAAACGAGCCAGGTTCAGCATCGAGCAGCAGACCTAACCCAGCAGGAGAAATAGTTCCCTTAGAAAGATCAGAAGAAGCACTCGTACCAGCCAGGAGAAATGAGGACCGCATCGTCGAAAGACAGCCGCGATTCGCAGATGGTGACACACAGACGCCTGTCATAAGTGACTGGACAAAATTTGACTTGCAGTCGTCTCTTCGGGAACTTATCTCAGGAACGGAAGCCCAGAAAAGAAGAATGGTCCGCAAGCTGCATTTGCGTTGGTGGCATTGTGGGACAACTACTCTAGCACGACTCTTGAAAGCAGCAGGAGCACCCGCTGATGTCTTGGATATGGTCCCGGAGGTGGTAGACACATGCCGAATTTGTAGAGCATGGGCCAAGCCTAGCGCCAGCATGACCAGCAACAGACTTATCACAGAATTCAACCAAGAAGTCGAGGGTGATATAGTGTTCTCAAGGCATCAAGGCAGGCAGAAGATGTTCTTGCATCTCGTAGACCGTGCAGTTCGTTGGTGTTCCACGATAGAGCTTGAAGAAAAGACAACAGAAAAGCTTTTGGACGCAATCGATACCTGTTGGGTCATGATATTTGGACCTATGAGAACCCTAATAGTTGATGGTGAATTGGGGCTAGATAATGAGAGCTCAACATGGTATTTTCAAGTGAGAGGCATCCAGAAAAGAACAGCAGCTGTTGGACAACATCCGAGAGTCGCAGATCGCAGAGTTCAGATCTTAAGGTCAAGCATCCATAAGATAAGCTCACAGCTGTCGGAAGAAGGAATAGCTATGCCATTCAAGAGAATCTTAGCAGAAGCAACCTTCGTCATTAACACCATCTCAAGTGTCGCTGGAGTAAGTCCCTACGTTGCAGTCATGGGAAGGTCCCCGGCACTTATGCCTGAGTTAGGTCCAAGAGATCCAATAAATGACGATAGGAATGATGCATGCCCCATACAACACGCTGCTAAGATAAGAGAGTTGGCAGTGCAAACCATCACTGAACAAACAGCTCGTGAAAGGTTGAGAGTGGCAGCAAAGACACCGACACGTGTCACGGGAGAAGAATTGGAATTGAAAGTAGGAGATGAAGTTGAATACTATCGTGAACCCACTCACAAAGACCTGAGTGGATGGCGTGGACCTGCAACGGTAGTAGACCTAACAAGATTAGAACATGGTCGAGTAGGCATTCGCACCAGCACGGACCAAGTGCTAAATTGCAGAACACAAGATGTCAGACACAGATTAGCCTATCTTGCAGAGCTCGAAGCACCAAAATCCAGTTATGCAGGAAAAGCACAAGCCCATTTACAACAAGCATTGGAAACAATATCACAGGGAGCAAATTTGTGTCTTGGCCAAGTTCAGCAAACCGATGGTTCGTGGCAAGAAAGCACACATAACACCAGATACAGGTCAGTGTTGCAGTCAGCGATATATGTTGCTGAGGTGATATTCCAAGTCCAAGATGTAGCAGCCATAAGGATAGCAAAGGGTGTTAAGTCGCTTGGACCAAAACCAGAGTATACACACAGCCTGACCATTTGGTGGATTGCACCAGCAGATACCAACATAAGATACTTGGAGTCCCAAGACACCAGAATAATAGTCTCGAATTTGGCGGGTGAAAGCTGGGAGCAAGTGCGGTTAGTGCAGTTTCTTCGCATAGCACAGAAGGCTACGTGTGTAGAAAACTGGTCACAACAGCCAGACAGTAGTGCCAATAATGCCACAAATAATGAAGAGCATGAGACCCAGACATTGCCAGATCGTTTGTCGACAATTCCTGAAGGTTCAGAGCCAACAGACCCGAGCCCATCAGGACATGATGAAGCAACCAATGACAACGAAGCTATAGCAACAGTACAACAGTACTTTGGGCATAACATAACAACAGGACAGACTGACTACAACCATCTTCTTGAGGCAAGTCAAGCCTTCGTAGCCTATGAAAGTGACATTCCTGAGTGTGACAAAGAAACAATCAATGAACTGCCAGAAGTAAGTGTGCCAGCATGGACCGACATTTATCACCTTGTAGAACAGTCAGAGGAAGTTGCATTAGTAGCCAAGCATATAGGAGAACATGCACTTGAACAGTCACCGAATGAAAGAGATGACAGACTGTTAGACTGTGACGAACAAGGAATATATGTAGCCATAGAAATTCATTGGCCCCATACCAAGACAGTAGAAGGATTGTCACAAGAGCCAGGCAGAGAAGATGTCGTAGAATTAAGGTGTTATGAGACTCATGTAAGAAAAGCAGTAATTGACAGACAAGACGACCTGATGACAGCAGAAGAAATAAAACAAAATGCAGGAGAGTGCTACACAGCCATGCTTCGTGAGCTACAGACGTGGTTAGAGCTGAAATGTTTCCAGAGAAGACAGAGAGTCGACGCCCCTTGCATAATAGACACTAGGTGGGTGTTTCGTTGGAAATATGTCGAAGGTGTTCGCACAATTCGTGCAAGATTGACACTTCGAGGTTTCAAGGAAACAGGAGCTGATGAACAGAGTAACTTCAGCGCCACTGCCAGCAAGTGGTCACAACGACTGATCATAAGTGAGATTGTACAACGGGGCTGGCATATAGCATCAACAGACATAAGCAAGGCATTTCTTCAAGGTGTTTCGTATGATGAGATAGCATCAGAGACAGGACAACCCATGAGAGATGTAAGCTTTGAAGTATGTCCCAAAACAGCCCACGTCGTGAAACAGTTGCCAGGCTTTCAAGACTTCAGTCCAAGCGTTGAAGTACTTCATTGCCTAAAACCAGGCACTGGCTGTCGTGATGCACCAAGAGCCTTTTCAATCCAACTCAGAAAAGCTACTAGGAGTTTCGGACTGGTGTCGTCACTGGTCGATAGCGAACTAGAGTATCTTTGGGCAGATGGAGAGTTAAAAATGATGGTGTTGAAGCATGTTGATGATTTAAAGATAGGAGGTAATCCCGACATGATCAAGAAATTTGTTGCACACCTTGCTGAGAAATTTGGAAAACTACAGATCCATTGGAATGACTTCGTGTTTTGTGGTATTCAGCATACGCAGAACATAACCACAAATGAGATAACAGTAGACCAGAATAAGTTTCTTGGGTCAATAAAGCCAATGCTTCAGCAGGAGATATCGACAAAACAAGGAAATGAAAAGATGCCAGAAGACATGCGTAGACACTTCTTAAGTTTGCTAATGACGATAGCATATGCAGTGCAGACAAGGCCGGATATAGCAGTATACATTGCAGCATTGCAGAAAGAATCTCAAGAAGCTACTTATGAAGCAGCACGTCGTCTTAACAAAGTGTTGTTGTGGGCCCAAAAGCACCCACAGAAAATCACATATAGAAAATTAAGAAAGTATCCCAATTGCTTGATGCTGATTAGTGATTCAGCCTTCAAAGCAAGAGAACAAGATGGACTTTCAATGCGAGGGATGCTGGCGATACGAGTATCTTTCGAAGATCTCACGAAGGAAGGGCATATCGAATGCCATTTGCTCCATGCACAGAGCAAAACACAAAGGCATGTTACCCGCTCGACTTTTGCTTCAGAACTGTTCGCGGCTATAGACGCATTAGATTATGGATTGTTGCAGACGCTAAGCTTGGAAGAGTTAGTCCGGGGACCAATCACGTGGACGGAAGCACGTGATCTTCAGACTGGAAACGAATCGAAGCTTGAAACGATGTTAGCACTTGCAATAGACGCCAAATCTGTTACAGCAGCAGCCATATCGCCGGTACTTCGAGCACCAGCAGAAAATTCGGCATTGGTTTCTGTTGCGTGGCTACGTGAACAACTGAAACGGAAAGCGTTGAACGCACTCTTTTGGTCTGACACGAGGACAATGGCGGCAGACGGCCTTACGAAAGGCTCCATCAATCGACAAGGTCTTCATGAAATCATGGAAGGCAGATGGACGTTCTCAATCAAACTGGAGCTGCAAGAGCCGAGATCCTGAATTGTCATTCACCGAGATATCAACCGACTTGGAGTGTCATGACCATTAGACATGTCATATGTAGTAGATGTTTCACATGGAAGCCGTGAAGCTTCAAGATCTTTGCCATTAGAAGGAAAACAGTTGCTTTCAGCGTGATTCCTCAGGGTGGTTGAACTTTTAGCAATATATANATAATAATACCAGTAGGAGGGTAGAACAAACAAATTAAAACGATCCATTGAAAAGTTTAGCGGCAGACCATATATTTTACAAAGCATTATCCCAACGCTGCAGGTTGATCATCCCAACCCTGCAGGTTGATCCTCATTTTGTCGATAAGTGACTTCAACCATGATTCATAGCCCAATAGACGCCCCTGAAATCTACCCTTCTGGAAACTAGCATATCCCCTCCCAAGTTGGGCACCTTTGAAGAACATGTTCCTTTATCTATTCATGGGAATGATAGTTTATGATAGTTTCCTGGCTTAGATTTACCTTTGACAACTTACACGATGGGCCCCTACTAGTTATTTTTTAATGGAATTATACATGCAATTATAGCTTATAACATCTTATAACCTCTATACATGGCCGAATAAATATAGGTTTCACTAGGGTTACTTCACCCTACTTATATATACCCTTTGTTAAACGAACATAGCAATGGAAAATCCACCATTTGAAGATGTGTCTCCTATTAGAAATGGTCAGTTTCCATTGCTATATATGTTAGTTTACCAGAGGGTAACTGTTTTTTGTGGGTCCATCTTGTCCCATCATCAGCCCATCAGCTCCAACGAACATGCCGAGGTGCAAAGTTGCGTCAGGAAGTGGTGGAGTTGAAAAGGCAAATGAGCAACAAACAGGCCCCGGCTGGTGGAAATGTACACACGCAACATATTTGGGGGTTTTCCTAAAATGGTGGGTTTTCCCAACGACCATGGGAAATTTCCTACCAAAAATGAGCATTTTGGGGTGTGAAATGGGGGGGTACCACCATTTAAGGAAATTATTTCCCATTACGGATCCATGGGACAGGAATATTTACCAAGCCATTTCCCCGTGTTCAAGTGGCCATTTTTCACCTGTAGGTAAATATACTATACCATACATGGATCCTATGGGTGTATGTTGAAACACACCTTGCAATTAATGATTTTTGAAAAATACCTAGGATTTGTTGGAAACTAACATAGCAATCGAAAATCGACCCGCAATTAAGATGACTTTCCTATTGAAATCGGATATTCCAGCCAGCTATGTTAGGTTACCAGAAGGTATCTATGCACCCCTCGGTTGGGATACGACCCGTTTCCGTTTGGGGCACCAGGTATGGTGACGTTTTTTTTTTCAAAATGTTTGGAAGAAAAAAGGACTGGTCGCAAGAAAAAACGATGTTTATTATTTGTATATTGTTAGCTCCTTTGATGGTGGTTGGATCATTTAAAATGCTAAGTGAGTGGTGATTGGAATCTAATTCTTAGTGGGGGGAGAGCGGGGGTGATGTAGCAGCACAAGTACCTTACAAACCATTATATAAGTCGAGCAAGATCAATGACTATAAATTGGGGAGTTTTATTTAAGCAGTTCTGATTCAAAGTATTGATTATCAAAAGTCGACACTTCCAAAACTCGCCCAAACACGTGATGGTTTTGACCCATTTAGATCTATTTAGTCTTTGTTCCATGTAGTATCATATCATGTGGTGTTCAAACTGCAAACAGCATTGTGTTTCTTCATATCCATCCCTTACGGCAAGATGAAACCATCTTGACTTGAACCATTTATCTTCTCATATGGGTGACCAAAAGCCATCAACCACAACAAGATCAATGGTTTTCACTATGTAGTAGAAAGCTATACCTTTCGGAGAGAAGGTTGTCGGAGATAACATTGTATCTGAAATCTTTCAACATCAGACTGGGTAGATTCTTAACTCCGACTCAGATAGATATATTATATATATCCCTAGACATCCAGTCGAGTCATACCCCCTGAGAGGCCTGATGTTTGAGACATTTTTTTGAGGGGTGCAAACATATTTACAGTTTCAGCCGTTTGGATGTCTACAAGGTGGGTCCCTGGAATCGCTATATCAATAAGGTTGTAACCTCTAAAAAATGGCTTTATAGATAGGTAACTGGGGTGAAAAGAACCCCTGTAACTGGAGCTTTTTCACCCTTGTAACTGGTATTTTTGGGTCCACCTTGTAGGGTATCTGTAAGGAGTTGGATCCCCACGTGGCTTTCTGTAATAGTTGGATCCAGGATTTGCGCGAAGGAAATGTCGGACATGTCCAGAGGCGGAGACTTTCCGGGAAAAAAACAAAACGTGGGATTACTTGTGATACCAGAGTGATTTTCCTTACCCTCCCTGAAACTAACAGCAAACGCCACCTGAAAATAGGCCTTTTGCCCCAAAAGGAAACGAGACAGTATTCCAACCATCCAGGACTTCAGGTGCGAAAATGTCAATTTCAGGGAGGGTAGACTCTGGCAACGCATCGGATGCTAAAATATGTACACCCCATAATAGGGCCCCATAACGTGTGGTTTACCTACACTATCCTACATGTGTTTGCCTTATAATTACACCGCCATTGGCTTTCCCCATCGTTCCCTCATGCTGAACAAACTGGGACCAACAAAATACCCAAACAAAAACCAAGGAGCTGGACTTATAAGAGACTTCCTAAGTCGGGTTTTGAGAAGGTCCCAAAAGGATCCCCTTTTTATCTTGGAAGAGTTGTTAAGGATGAAACGATGGGGAAAGCCAATGGTGGTGTTTTTCAGGCAAACACGTGTATAAGTGTAGGTAAACCACACGTTATGGGGTGTGCATTTTTCAAATTCACCCGGGGATGAAATTGTTTAAACACTTCCGATGTTTTTTGTTCGGGTTGACGGTATCATGTTGGAATGTTAAATGCCTGGCTGAATGTCGAAGAGCCTCATGTGCTGTTGGGGGTTTGCTCGCAAAAGCCATTCCCCCATTGGTCACTAGGATGAGTTTGACATTAGTGGATGACAGCTAGAATTCGGGGAAGGCCTTAGTGGATGGTAATGAAGATCTTGTGCTTTTGGAGAAGGAGAGGGAAAAGGAAGATAGTGGCGACCACAACCACAATCACAACAACAATAATACTAGCAGCAGCAACAGCAGCAACAACAGTACGGCAAGGATTCTGGCAGCCACCAGCCACTGGCTGCAAATGCATGCAACAAACCCATTGTTGGTGGCATAACGTGGCTCATGGACCCATCGTATATACAGCATCATGTTTGCAAGCCCGTTGGAGTATTATATACTGTAAGTTCATCGAAATAGGCTAGATGTATCATCCGGAGCCATATGGCCTCCAAAGAAGGCCCCAAACAACAAAATCCGGAATGCATTGTTGTCAATCATGCATGCAGCCGCAGCCTTTCATATTTGCCCAGCCATGCTTTCTCACTTAGGTTGGCAACCTAAAGCACGGGGTTGTCCAAACTATTGTCCCCCCCGCCCTTGCACCCCATGTTCCACTTCGAAATATGTTTTGGGCAAGAGTTGGATTCCTTTTACTCAAACAGTACCATTCACCAATATGCATCCACGCATCCCGGTCGCACAGGACGTCCTGCATAGTTTGGTTCTCAGAAATGTCCTGTGGAAGTCCTGACCTCGCAGTCAGTGGTTGAGAGGAACCCTTCCAAATGGCACAGTTGTGGATTAATAGACCTGTCAATTCATGACATGACTTGATGGCTGTATATCCTTTCTTTTTTCTTGGGTGTGGCGATAATTTAATATTTTTTTGGGGGGAGTTGAATATTGAAAAACGTCCTTCAACTTAAAGTGATTCTTAGATCACTTCGAATCACATGAAATGTGGCAATTTATTTGGATATGCCCCCACACGCTTGAGAGCACAAACCCATAGCACTCAGTGATGGCGGCTTACGGCTTACTCATTGCTCGTTGAGTGTTCGCTTACTGTAATGTTGGCTGGCAAAACAGCCCAGGAAAAATGCAAGAACAATGGATTTAGCCGGCTTTAAAATGATGCCAAAATCATTTTAAGCACTGCTTTGATTGTCAACATGTGAGGAAATTTGTGTTTTCAAACCTGAAATACAGTTCTTGGCGAATCAGGCCGCGCCCACGTACAGTTAGAGTATTTTGGTTTATTTTATGATGGGCCCCCAATTAACCTAAAACTTTATTTGTGCCCTGTTAGTGGGTGGTGCGGGACCCACAATCTATTCTATTACAGTACATTTCCAACTTGTTCGAACAGATTTTGCCATTTTGTTTTGGGCAGTCCACAACGACTGACTTGTAGACTTTATCCCGTTTTAAGTGATTTAGTCAGGCATGTAAGCCACAAAAGGGCAAACCAATCAAGAATATTGAAGCAAGTGAAGGAACTCCAATCATCTTCCCTATGGAAAGTAGGTCTACGTGATGCTTTGAAACGTATCTATGTTTATACAGTATATACATTTTCCTTCAAATGAATGAAAAAGGATCGTTCCAAATGAACGGTTCCACCATCAGCTTTTGGTACTGCCATGCGCCACTGAGTTTGCAAATAGTTCAAAAGTGAGTTTGTAACCCCCACTCTACTTTTCCATCATTTGGTATGTTGGTCATGAGAAGAATAGCTACCTATTTACACTAGACACATCCTCAGAACATCATCCCCACGGATTGCAATCATTTGTATACCGTATATACCCTTCATATTGGTGCCCTGATTCTTTTTTGGGAACATGTTAATTTTCAATCTGGCACCCCTAAATCCACCAGGAAAATCACCTTCCCAACCCTTCTGGGATTTGCGTTTGGTGTAGTTTTTGGTAGGGTGCCAATGGTTTTTTCTGAGTCCTGGCGCTGTATCTCCTTCCTTGTAGCTGTGGTGGTGGCAGCAGTGGGGATTGCAATGAAGGTGGGAGCCATCGCTGCGGCCCTCCGGATACCCATAGGATCCATGCAACAAACGGTAGATCTACCTACATGGATGGTTTGATTTTGAAGAAAGTGTAGGTAAATGTGCCAGTCGCAAGGATCGTGTGGGATTAAGCAAGGATGGTACGAGGCGATGTAGGAAGGATTAAAACCAGATGCTAAGCATAGCATTGCAATAAGGAACATCCACTGCGTATAGATGCATTTCCTGTTGAAACACCGGCCAATTTCTTTCAGGAGGCAGGACCAAATCCTTTTACCAATGGGAATTTTGCCAGGAAATAAAGTTTGGTTGTTATCCTTTTTAATGGTATATTAATACGAAGGAGCCAGCTTTATACAGGGATTGTTGATACCCACCAGGAGCATAATGTCTTTATAAGGCATCCTAGTACGGCTGGTCTGACGACAGAATCAAGGGCCCTTTTGGTGTTTCATGAGATGCCACTAGTTGAGTTGCTCGCAATCTTCTTTCACATCTACAACGAACTAACTTAACCTTCCAATAAACATTAAATAGAACATAATTACTTTCTTACCTTCCCTGGAACTAACATAGCCCCTAAAAATCAATGTCATGGCCTTTTTTTTTTCTCAGGGGTTATGTGTTAGTTGCCGGGGGAGTATACAGAAACAGCAGGTGAAACATAGATACTTAATACAGCTGGGTTTTGTATTTCATCCGTCAATCCAGATTGGAGAGGTCAAACTGGTTCCATGATGTGAAATTCACCTCGTTTAGGAGGCGAATCCTCTCAAGTTTTTTTTTTTGAATTGGAAACTCATCCGCCACCTAGATTGTTGGTATATTTTATGGTAAAAAACATCCCAGAATCTTTGCTTGATATATGACGGGGTGGTTGTGTTACAATTGACTCAACTGCAGGAATCTTCAAGAGTAGGTTCGATTCGAAACTGATCAACTGCGGCCACCAATGGCCCGCTTCTTTGTTGCAATCCCGCTGGTCCCCCCTTACCAAAAATGATTCGACTCGCGCTTAAAAAAAACGTAAGTAAAATTTAACTCGCAAGAATCTGGCTACTTTGTTCATATTCAGGTTTTTTAACTAAACACTTTAGGGATGGATTCCCATTTCCCTGCTTTTTTGTAGGCCCCAAACATCAACGAAGCAAACGGTTTTGCTGCAAGGCTCCTCAACTGAGCGAGTTGAGGCTAAAGACCGTCCCTCTCCAGGAGGCTGAGACCGGGGGCGGTTTGGTGGCTCCATTGGGGGTCGTTTTGTGTGTTTGGGGGGATGTGTTTTTTGTGTTTTTTGGTATAAAAAGGGGAAAGACATGAAAACTTATTGTGTTTTTTAAAGGTATATGTTATATTCATTTTTTTATTTAGATAACAGATATATTGCTTTTGTTGCTCGTATATATATATATATACATATGTGTGTGTGTGTTAGTTTCTGCTGCCAGACCCTTCAAAGACTTTGGTTTCACTTAGATAGACTCCTATAACATTTCCGAAGCATCAAATGCCCCTGCTATCAAAGGAGAAGCTGCCAACCTCGACTACCACAACCATGATGCACCAGGATTCCACTTGGAAAAACCGGACTGTCAGAAACCCCTGGGGTTTGACCAACCCATACCATCCACGTATGGTATACTTACATAGTAACATACATTTAGTTGATTTTGAAATAATGGTAGATGTGTAGGTAAATATGCCAGTCCCATGGATCCTATGGGTAAGGGTACATGACTTGTGTTTAATGGCAACATGTGTTTCACGTTTTTTGCTTTGTTGGCTGTTAGGTTTGCACCTTGAGATTCCAGTGGCCAAGGTGATCAGGGTGATCCATCAAGACGATATGCAGCTACCACTAACTATGGATACCCCAAAAAGTTTCTTGCTGAATATCCAACTGCAAAATTTCAAAGCTCATGCAACTATCCAAAACTAGGTGGTGGTTTCAAATATTTGTTTATGTTCACCTCTATTTGGGGAAGATTCCCATTTTGACTCATATTTTTTCAGATTGGTTGAAACCACCAACCAGAAAAAGATCCATTCCAAAAACGTATCCAAATCTTTTGGGGGTGCTTCGACCGCCCTGTATATCATATTTGACCATCTCACACATCAGCCATGGATTTTTTTGCGAGCAACAAAAATTCGCCGCACATCTCCACAAAAGACAAAAACCTTTACCAGTTTTCAGTTGTAAGTCCAGTTCTAGGGGTTTATAACCCCAGTGACCTTTTTACAAGACCCCTGGAAGTCCAACCACCATTTTTTATAGGTTGGTTTCCGAACCAACATTCTTTAATAGTAAGGTTTATCATCTTCCAAAAGGAATCACCATTTATAAAAGGGTGGTTGACTTCCAGGGAGACCATTTAGAGAGGTCAAAACTCCATGTAGAAGACCATAGGAGCCCAGAGTCACTCCATGGATTACCGCTGGCCTCTGTTGCTGCGCCAACCCAGGAGCTCGCGCCGCCACCGGAAGCCATCGAAAAATCGCCGGTGTTGACGCCTGCACCATCCACCAGCGTGGTACCGGAGGCACGAATCCCCCTAGAAATAAGGCTTTAACAAGGCCCTTTTAAGGGAAACCAATGGTTAATAAGACCTTAATAAGGTCCAGTCATAACTGAAGTTTGACAATACCCGCACAGCCCATACCATCCATGTATGGTGTATTGACCTACATTTGCCTGATTTGTACGGTAAATGTAGGTATATATTTCAAGGTGGTGGTTTCAAATATTTGTTGTTTCACCCCATTTTTCCTGGGGAAGCGTTGATGGTCAAGGCCGACGGTTTTCTTGGTGTATCCATTTGCACGTCGACATAACATCAATGTCCCCAAAAGGTTGCTGATTTACTGTACGTTTACAAACCCATACCATCCATGGCACTGGTTTATTCACCTACATTTAGTTGATTTTTTTTTGGTAAATGTACACTAAGTATACCATATACATGGATCCCGTAGGAAAACCATTTGGATGACCATTCCACTTTTTCAGAGATCAATTACCGGGAGCAATGTACCCCCAGAGAACCAGAAGGGTTGTTTGGCCCACTTCACTCAGAGTCTTTGAGCCTTCCAAGTTTTCAATCTAGAAAAGAAATTCATGTCCCAAAGCTGGTGGGAGCTGTTTCAGTGATCTGAAATGTCGTGAAGATCAAGTACATCTTCCAACTAACAGACCCGAAGACTCCATGGGACTGGAATATTTTCCATGTTTACCTACATTTATGATAGACCTATGCTAAATGTATGTAAGGATTCCATACATGGGAGCATTTGGGAGACACATCCGCCACATCCAAATATGCCTGTCTTTGGGTCAGGCCCCTGGAACTCCAGCGGAACCAACACCAACACCAATGCCACCAGTACCTGGGATTGCAGTTTTGTGAATCAAGATGGGCTATCGACAAAAATCAGCCAAAAACAACCATAAAACCATAAAACCAAATCACGAGGTTGGCAAACGAAATACCAAACCCCTTCCATAAACTCCACCTGGTTTTGGGAGGTAAAAACCGTAGTTTTGTGGGATCTTGATGCAGAAAAGCCACCCATCCAGCGAACAAAAAAACAGCATGAATGTTTTTGTTTCATCGGTTTTTCGATTTTTGTTTATCTAAATTAGTGAAAGTGAAAAGTTGTTGTTGATGTTTTTTGGTGGGTCATTATACCCTGTCTACTAGGGATTATCCTGTCTAATAAAGGGATTATTAACGTCTCTGATGGGAATCCTTATTCAAGGAGTCAAGGGATGGGGCGAGGTCCGACCCCCCCTGTGATTATGAAATGTATAAAATGAAACAGCAGGAGATCATCAGGAGTGAATTGATCAAATGATCCCGGGAATGCAGCGTTATTGATGTATGATGTTTGTGTTTTCCTTAATGTTCCCTACCATAGGTCTAGTTATACTATGAAGAAATAAATGTTAAAACATTAGCGATATACTAATCCAATACTACAGTTCCTGTATTATATTAGATAGTAGTAAATATTAATAGCAACTAGCAATAATATACATCGTATTTTTTTAGTAGATTCACTTTGGAACCCAACAAGATTCACTTCCGAAATCTTTCCCCCTTTTCATTGAATCCCATAGGATCCATGTATATGGTATATTTGCCTACATTTAGCCATAAAAATCAACCAACTGCAGGGAAAATATACTAGTCCCATGGGAATCCTATGGGATTGAAGCAACCCATCATCTCAGCTCACCGTTTTCTCCGTGTCACCCTGCCGCCTCGTGCTAGGTGCATAGCCCGATGCCAAAGCCACCCGTACTCGGAGCGAAGGTGCCGGATTTTTTCATCCCCCTGGTTGTTCGTTTAGGGTTTTGGGGGGATGAAATCCTACCCATGTTATATAGGGATTATTTCATACCTGGATCTTCCAAGTGTGTAAAATTTGTGCCTTTTCACCCAAAAAACCCACCAAAAAACGGACATTTTACATATATGGAAGATCCAGGTATAGTTAATTCTTTAGGATCCCCCCCCCCCCAAAAAAAAAAAATCAGGATTTCAATGTCAAATGTTGTTTCCACTGCTCACTTGTGTGGTGGTTCGCCAGCCCCAATTGGCGTTAGGGGTCACTACCCTCCCTAAAACTAATAGTTAGCCCTTGAAAATAGGCCCAAACATCTAAACGCCCCAAAAGGAAACTAACATCCCTAACATCGTCTTCCAATCATCCATTTTCAGTTTCAGGGAGGGTTAGCCATCAATTGTCTCCCTTTTATAAAGGCGTTGTTTCCTGGGTTTCAGGATGGAACCGCCATCTCCCAACCTTGGCAGTCAAAGGTAAAAAGGTTCAAAAGGTGGAAACGTGGTGATGTTAGGTGACCCTCTTCAACTACAAGGGGGTCTTTTACGAAATGGGCCCCCATCACCTGGTGATGAGTATAGGGGTTACCTAACTCCACATAAAAAAGGGGGTGGAAAAAAACACCTTTCGTGAAAACATGTTATATCAATATATCCGACTGGAGGATCATCCCATGTATAGTGCATAGTTAGGATCACCCCAATTTATAAGCCATGGCAAAGCCGTTTTGGAAAGGGAAAAACTAATAATCCCAGTTAGGGGACTTATTAATCGTACTGAGATGATAGGTTCTAAGAACCGATGGTGATATTGGACCAATGCGGTGAATGTTGGCAAGTGGAAATTCTCATCAACATTTTACAACTAAGAGAAATCTATGTCTTTTTTCAATGACAGTTCGTTTTACTTGAGGGGCAGCAGTTAATATTTCTTTGATATCTCTTGCCTGTGCAATCCACTGAGATTCGTGGTTAAGTCAATGCGTTTCCTCACAAAATCGACCACTTGTAGGTCATTGACGTCAACCATCCTTGCAGGTAAAGAGACCAGTTTTTGTTCGCTGAAATGCACCTGTGATCTTCCGCCAAATTCAAAAACCGCCACAAAACGAGCTGATCTCGTTTTACAATAGCCAATTGCAATATTCGGCCAACATTTCCTCAAAAATCATGCTTTTACACAGCTTGTGACATGGTGTTTCCATTCCTCTGTTTTTGTCTCGGGAAAATTCCCAACTTCCCAGTCTTCACCAATTCCACCAGCATTTCCTGTGGCGTTACGTTGCCGAGGTGATTAGCGGTGTGAGTCACACGCATTTGTGGCATCAGGCATTATCACAGGTCGGGTCAGTTCCCTTACCAAAAATCGATGGGAAGTTCAACTTAACATGTGGTTGATGGGATGAGTGGTGGTGGTGGTGGTATAGGGAGTTGAAGTTGAAGGTATGAATGAATGTGATATATTTTGTTTATATTTTTACACTTTTACTTATACATTTTTTCAATATTAAGGATACATGAACACAAGATACAACGTGTACCCTTATTCATTACATGTTTCATCCAAATATGTTTTTATGTATAAACTTTAGATGGAAAAAAACATGTACTGAAATACACATGTATTCCTTCGGATCCTTGGCAAACTTGCACCCTTGGATGATTTCAGTTTCCCAAGTTTCCGGATGCCACCGTCAACCGTCTCCCTGGGCCTTATTGTAGGAACCAACCAGAGATGATTGGCTTGAAATTGGACCATGTATGACTAGGTGGTGGTTTTACATATTTTTTTGTGTTCATCCCCCTATTTTGGGGAAGATAAACCCATTTTGACTG
This sequence comes from Breviolum minutum Mf 1.05b.01, assembly GCA_000507305.1. Taxonomy (NCBI): domain Eukaryota; class Dinophyceae; order Suessiales; family Symbiodiniaceae; genus Breviolum; species Breviolum minutum. Next base: position 495,028 of record DF239065.1, on the reverse strand, counting down.
GTATTTTTCAGATGGGGTTGAAACCACCAACCAGGTGAAGATGTGTATTTGTGAACATGAGAGTTTTTCCATTCACATGAGTTCGCTTCACCAGAGAGGATTAGCACTTGACTGCATGTTGATGGACCACTTACAGTAAGTCAGTTGGGGCTACTCACCAGATTACAAAACATTTTGAGGGATCATGCAAGGTTTTTTCTAGGGATCGTACCTAGTTCGACCTGTTTGTTACACTCCCTGAAACTAACATAGCCCCTGAAGGAAATTCCTATTGGAAACCAGCATTTTTAGGTGCGACAATGTTAGTTTTAGGGAGGGTAATTTGAAATTCAGAGGTTTCACCATGCAACGAACATCACCTCAACCACCGTGAGATGATTTGAGGACGCCAGAGCACTCGGACCAGCCAAAGATGCGACTATGAAGGTGAATAGTGGGATTTTTGGGGGCTTGTTGCCACTTGTTGTCCTCCTTAAACCAACCCACATGGAAACGGAACGTCCATTCATTCTGTTCTAGATTCTAGATGTATGTTAACCGTTGACCGGTACCTGTTTACATGAGGGATATTCCACATTGTTATCTTCCTTTTGATGGAGGCTCATGAGGGGTGACAAATGAAAGTTATTCAGGACAACGACAACATCACATTGATCACAGCCATCATAAATCCCGCCCATGATTTGGGGCTATCGTCGGTGGTTAGTTATGCTAGTGTTCTTTTGTGGTTGGCCATTTTGGTGTTTACATGACATAGCCTTCCAGGGTGGTGATATTTAGCATGTTGTGTTTGTTGCCCGTTGGTTCATTCTGAAAGCTGCACCCTTCTGGACGTGCATGTCCTGCATCCAAAATTTAAAACCTCCAAACCTTTGAATCCATCCCCCTCCATCCCCTTCATTGAAAGAAACAAATACACCCACAAAATCCTCATCATCACTTCCCCCCCCAAAAAAAATTCCGCGAAAACAAAAACTTTCCCCAGCACCTTTTCCCCCCAAAAGCTGGAAACATTTGCACCATGAGGTGTCAGCAATCCAGTCCAGTTGGCCCCTCCAAATCCATCCAAATCAGCCAGGCGAGCTTGAAGGCGGTTGGTAGCAACTTCCCAAAGGTCACGGAGGCGGTTCCGTTGTGTCGGATTTTTTTGTTGGAAGCGTTTATCTACGTAACTCAGAAAGTCAGGAAGTCTCCCCCTCCCAACGAAAAATGTATCAGAAAACATAAGGATCTACGATGTATGTATATGCTGTAGTTGCAAACATCCGTAATAGGTTGGTGTTATAATATGTTTTTGGTTCGTGTTTGTTTTCTCCCAGCTAGCCGGGGGAGAGGTTTTATCCTGTAAAAACGCTCCCACAAGCAATGGCACGGAAAAAACTCAGATCTATATACTTTGTACCCACTGGTATCCACCTGTAATCTGATTGGATGGTTGGTTCGTTGTGACGTAGCGACATGAGCCATCCAAAAGCCTCTACTGAGTCTTTGCCGAATAGAATCGCAGCCCATCTCACTGGAACTCACTCATTCGGGTTGGCGATTTTTTTTTGTGGTGCCACAACTTGTCAATGATTCAGGCTATTGGGGATCCCCTAACAACAATGCTCAAGAAGGCATGGGTAAACCACACATGCTGGGCGGAGTCGGTATACTGTAGTACCAATCACCATCAAAAACTGGGTGGTGGTTTCAAATGTTTATTAGTTGCACCCTTGCCTGGGGAAATGATCCAAATTGACTTTTATTTTGTAAATGGGTTGAAACCACCAACTAGAAAAGGATCACTGACCGCAAGTTGTATTCACCCATTGGACTGCCAAATGTCCCAATTTTGTGCACGGATCTTTTTTCACCTCAGTACATGGTCCGGCCTCCGTCACCAGTTATAGCAGTTATAACTAAAAAACTCCAGTTAATAGGGGGTTAGTGAAATAATTCCAGGTACCTATCTATTTGCTGCCATATATAGAGGTTTTGAAGCTCCATTTATAACTCTTAGGGGCCCACCTGTTGACATCAGCTTACCGCGAGGCCTATCGTTTCTTGCAGCTGGATGTGTCACGTGCGTTGTTGGATGGACGCCAGGCCGATTGGGAGAGGTGAATTCAGGTGATGAAGTTCGGTGGAGATTTTGTTGAAACCAAAAAATATCAAAAATCCAGCATCCCTATACAAATCAATACCAGATGGGCCCCTAATATTTGAAAACAAAGGAGTTACAAGTTATAAACCCCTATAAATGGCCTTATAAAATATCGGCAATGCCTGGGCTTATTGAAACCCCCAAAACGCTGGAGTTAATTTTACCCTGCTTATAACTAACTGGTTTTTAGGCCCACCTTGTAGGTTGGAAATTGGCTACCTTTTTTTTAGTTTTATTGGTGCAGGAGTTGGGCCATATGCAGAGTTGTTGGATGCAGCTGAAGTGATTACTCAGTACATATTCAGAGCGCTTAAAAGGTCGATATGCTGCAAGCAAGTTCTATATCACTGTAGATTAAATATGATTAAAATAAAAATTTAGATCCCAGTTGTTATTTGAAACAACTGTAATGTTTGTTTTTGTTTTTATATTGTGTGGTTTCGGCACATGTTCAACAGATTTTTCAGGTTCGTGCAAAAGGTGGTAGGTACTACATAATCACCCCCATTGGCAGTAATTATGTACCAGGTATATCTAAGTATATATTGCCTTCTAGGGGGTTTCTGTAATCCCTACCACCTATTTCTGAAACCAGAATAAATCCATAAAGGAAAATGCTGGTAAAAAATGGAAGGAAACACATATGAAATTCTTGATGGAAGCTGTGTGTCCGTTGATATTGGCTTAAAATTGCGCAGAAGGCCCAAGCGTTTGCAAGGCTATTCGCCTGGGAATTTGAATCTTGCCACACTTAGCATGGAGTCGCCACAGGCAGAATCTTCTGCCAAACGTAGGCGGCTGACCCACCGCGACATGCATGTGGCTGCTTGGACTGAAGGTTCAAGCTCAGAAAAGAAGAAGAGTGAATGTGAAGATGTTGAAATTGACCGTGTGAAGATCAAGAAAGAGAAAGTTGCTGAGCCAATTCACGTCGTAGGCAAAGACGTTCAGTGGCTGAAGGCGAAGAAGGAGATCAAAGATGACATGGAGCAAGACATGAAATCCTCCGATTTTGATGATGTTGTTGACGTACCCTTGAAGGAGGTAGAGGTGAAAGATGAGATAGAAACCGACGAAGAAGATCATGACAAATCGCCACAACAGTCTGAAGTTGCAGTCAAGCAGGAAGTGCGACGGCGGCTGACCCGCAAGGTGCAAGTGTCAACTTTGGCTGAAACTTCAAGGTCAGAAAAGAAGCAAAGTGAATGTGAGGATGTTCAAGATGACAGTGTGAGGATCAAGAAAGNAACTTCAAGCTCAGAAAAGAATGGTGGTGATGGTGCGAAGATCAAGATGGAGACAGTTGCAGAGCACGAAGCTAGTTTCGCAAGTCCACTTGCTGATGCAGATGGCCATGAGGACGGACGTACAGACGCACACTTCAGCACCCTCAAAAGGGAAGACCCGAACCCCAAAAAGTTCCAAAGCTTTGATTTGTTTCACAATGATTGAAATGGTTGGGCCACACAGACAATTTTCTTTGGGGTAAATAGAGAGTGACGACAATTCTATAGTTTAAGCTCACATGGACAAATGTGACCTGTAGATTGTTGTATGTTGGGCACTTACAGCAGAAAGCATGGAGGGTGACGACCAAAATGAAAACGATAGATGGGTGATTGAGAACAACATGTGGCATTTTCAAGTTATACCAATTATGCATACGGTATGCTAACTTTGTGAGGCGTTTGCGTTTCAGGTTTGGCGAACTGTACACTCAATTTAGACTTCTAACGTCTGCTGACGTCCACAATGATGTTTTTCATGGAGTGGAGTGGGCTTGAACGAGACTTCCCTCGTTTGGCAGGACCCAGCTGGCGCTGCAGCCAGATCTTTGGATGATTTTGCTTCACAAGCTGCCGCATGGGCCAGGCAGTGCTTAGCTTTCCGCAGTTCCAAGACTTGGAGCCCGACGAGGCAATCAAGTTGTTTTCTGACTTGGTTGATTTGAAGATAGAATGGATCTCATCCGAAGAATGGAAAATGGGCTAGACAAGTAGACCAAGTAGACCAAGGGATTGACAGTTTCGTATAGTTTCGTATAAATTTCACATAATGTTACATTTCTTCTTGGTTTTTTGTGGGTACGAACTTGAGTCAATGCTTTAGAAAGCACTCCAGTTAGACTTATTGTGACGAAGTTCCTCGGAAAATACTATGGCATTGAGGGAGTAGTGGTGCCCTCCATCACAGCTTGTCGGTATTTCCAAATTCAATGGTGCATCTCAATTTGCTGTCCATCCTCAATTGAAGTTTGCATGTTTTTATACACTCACCGTGCATGTAACTGTACATGGGAGCGGTAGGTTATGTAGGACTTAAACCACGGAGTTCTCCGGAAGAAATTTGAAAGTTGGATTCGGATGAGTCGACACAGGGGTAAAGACGGCATGCTTTTTCAGCACGGAGAAGGCAATGTTTCACAGGCATGGAATTAAACAAATATCAATTGCTCCCTAAACAGGTTTACTTGTGGGGTTTCCTCTTGAGAAAAACAGGTCTTCACACAGGTCTGTGCGCATTTGTCTTGGCATTGGCCGTGTGGCAGGTAGCACAGTATCTTCTACAATTACAAAATCCAAAGTTTCTTGTTTTGTTGCCGACCTGTTTGGGGTCGATGCTGGTATGATTTTTTGCTATCATTTCTTTTGATTTGCTCGACATCCACGTGCCCTGAACCACACCTTGTGGTGCAAGTTTTTGCGCAGGCCTTGCTGCCCTGCCAACTTCTTCTTGCGTTCGGCAAGAGAAATGCCAACTGCACCACCAGAAGATGCACCAGCATGTGTGCAGCGTCTCAATGCACGTGCCTTGCGGCGCCTGCAGCGCTTTCACGAAAAGCACGGTCAGCATACGCTTCCAAGTGAGGCCAGGATTACTGTAATATGATCTTTCTCAACATGTATCGCTTAAACTGTACACTTCATTATGTACACTTCATTGCTTTGCCTCATAAAGCCAAGTCAGAATGGTATAGAACACAACTTGCAAAATTCTGTGGAGGAAGGGGCATCTGCACCGATGTTACAAGTGGAGCGGAAAAGTTCACCATCGGCAGCCGAATTCGCCTTCGAGGGACAGGATACTCTTGGCCAGGACTGTTCTCTGGAAGTTTGCAGATGCACGGTCGTTTCAATATGTTTAAATGGACGATGATATTATCATTTATTATCATGATATCTTTCTAGAATTCATCAGAACACATATTTCTATGATATGGTTATGTTTGCTCTGCAAGATCTGGTGTCATTGCGTGCAACAGTGCGCCGTTTTACAACAAATTGTCATGTGCAATATGTTTATAATGCTGTGGAAAGCAATCCAGGACTACAAGGTCCGTGGCATGGACTGCATGAAGATGTGGCCTTGGATGAGGGACTTGCCTACCTCTGTCTGGGCCGGTCGTGGTTGGGCCTTCGATGAGAATGGTCTTCGACGACTCTCATCCACAGGAGGCAGTGGTGCCATGCAAGGAGTGGAAGTCTTTGAATCGGTTGGTGCAGCCGCAGAGGAGCTGAAACCCAAAGATGCAATCGTGAGAGAAGCTGCAAGTGCAGCCCCAAACGCTGTGCTTGCTCCAGCCTCTGCAGAGGTACTCAAGCCGAGCAGGTTCCAGAGGCACAACTTGGTGAAACAGAGTGGTGTGCAACATATCCAGTGGCACTCCACATGCCAAGCTTGGCAGATTAACTTTCCGACCTTTGACTCACAAGGCCGGAAGACCGGAAGGGCCGGCAAAATGTTCTCCGTCAAAAAGTTCATGGTCAATGGGCGCTCTGAGGCCGAGGCTGATGCGGCCGCTCTGGAGGCCGCCAAGGCCTTCCATGCCGAGCTGGTGCGCAAGGGCATCGTCAAGGAGCCGAAGGAGCAGGATCCCAACTTCACCAGCGAAGTGCCTGGGGTGAAGTGGAGCAAGAAGAGCAAGAAGTGGCGAGTGGAGATTACTTTGAAGAAAAGCACTCCAAAGGAGCCACTGAAACAGATTCAGGGCGGCCTTTTCACCGAGAAGGCGGCGGCCGAAGCCGAGGCGTTGCGGCTCCGAGAGCTGCACGGCCTGGAATGCGAGGTGAAGGCCTTGAGCACCTTGTCGGCGCTGCCCGTGTTCCACCCGAAGGTGCCGTATAGTGGGGTGAACTGGAACCAGGCAGAGCAGCAATGGCGTGCTCAGTGCACCGTCGGTGGTGTGAACCGCAGTTTCAGGGTGAAGCCCAAGGATCACTCCGAGGCAGAGCTGGAGCGTTCCTTCCAAGTGGCAGTGGCGTGGAGGAAGAGGCAGGAGAAGGAACGAGAGAAGATGGCAAAGTCCAAGACCAAGCCCGAGAAGAAGCGCCGCAAGTGCAGCAGCCAGAAGTCCTGAGTTGTAAACATCGAAAGCTTCGCAAGAGTTGCACTTCTCAACTTTCAAACTGCAAGATGATCGCAAAATCATGTCAGAGTGCCGGAAAACATTCAGATCCGTCATGTCCCTTTCAAGACCATTCATGTATTTTTTCACGTTTGATGAGGTTTCAAGTTCAAGGTTGCAGATTTGTCCCCGATACATTTTCGGAAACTATCCGCCACAGATGGTACCAAGCTGGATGTAAATATTGGTGTTTCACCAGGGGTTTGGCTTTGTATCTACAACCCTGAAGTTGATCCTTCCAAAACACCCTTAATAATCAACCCCGGTCAAACACCTTCAAAATCGTGGTAATACCATGTAATACCAAGGGGCCTCCATCACTAGATCAGATATGACCTCCTTTTCCCCATGAAGTCGGGAGAGTTTTCCAGGACGGAAAACCAGGTCAGATTCTGCCAAGATATTTCAGTTACCCAGACAATGGAAGGTATATTTACCCATATTTGCGCCGTAACATGAAACCAAATGTTAGGTAAATATATGCCAAACATGGGAAAGGTTGGGTTACAGAATAAAACAGAAGACATTTTTTTAATGTCATGATCACAAAAAAAAACAGCAGCATGTCGTCAATCTTTTTTGGTTATATACAACCGAAAAGACGTGGAAAGACATTCACTGAGGGGTTATAAAAGGTCATAAAAAGGGTCAGATATCAACAAAGATCTCACTTCGAAAAACGGAATGATGGCAGATCTCCAGGTTGCGTTGCAAGTGACGTTGCAAGTGTTGAATGTGGGTGTTGGTACTTGGCCAGAACGCACCAGTCTCAAGCATCTCGGCCATCCAGAAGGTAAGGTGATGTCAATGTGGAGGGATGGATTTGTTTCATGACCCAGTGAATCAAATTGTCTTGTTGATTCGGGAGAAATATGCTTGCACCAAGTTTGTTTTTTTTCTGAGAATATCATCCCATTTTGCATAGGGGTTTCACATTGGTTTGTTGTTCATATAAATTTGTTTTAAATTGTAGACCATACCTGCCCTCCATTAAGAACAATTAGAGATACCGCAATTGATGTATAACATTGAGACCACCTTGAATCTTGAGCTACAAGAGATTCGTGGAAATCCGCAACCGGGGCTATAGAGTTTGTTTCTCAAGCAGGGTTTTTATATAGAGTTTTTCAAATGTTGACATCTTTTTTTGCGGGGGAAGGTTTTCCAAGCTTCAATGCTTCAATATTCAAGAACTGTGACATGGCAGGACATGTTGCTAGGCTGAAACAAGGACTTAAGGATTGACGTTGTGTAGGCCCTGATGTCCTTTCAGACCGTAAAATGTAAAGAGATTTCATGTTCAATTTTACTGGTGCTAGTTTGACGTCGTTGAACATAAAAAGCAGAGCTGCAGTTTTTTTTGAGGATTGAACTCTGCTTTATTTTTGGGATGTTATCTCACTCACACTGCCAAGGACCTGGAGAACTGACATCTTTCCCCAAGACTTTCCAGAAGGAAAGAATATATTTATGTATCATGATATCATATATCTTTTTTTCGTTAGATACATAAGAACTTAATCAACGATAGTTTTAGAGGGCATTTTTGTCTTAAGGCCATGTTTCAGGTCCAGCCTTAAAGGCCACAACGTGTCAGCTTGGCCACCGAGGCTAATTCATGGTGTTGGGATGGGCTTACCCAGCTTGTGAGGGCACTCAGCAAATGTCTAAGGTTGTTTCAACACACCTTTGGAACACACCCCTAAACCTTTACCAACAGGCCATGAAGGGATTCCTTTCATAGTTGGCCAGGGGAAGTGTTTGGGTGTTCTTTCATGGAAAATGACAACAGTTTTTGGGGGGAATCCGTTTCTGAAGAAAATTGGGGAATATTGTGAATCAATTGATCCCCACATAACTAAGACTAACGTAACTGGGTAGAGAACTATATAGTCAGAGGCCCCGGGGAAATGCGAGTTAGTTTGGCCCAACGACCTGAGGCAATGACGTAGCTGCAGGTTATGGCAAAAAGATAATAAAGTAATGTAATCCCCTATATACCCACAACAACCATTTTTTATTTTCATAGATCATATGTCACCAACATTCATCAACCATTTTGTTGTACGCAACGTAAGGAAAAAACTCGGGACCCTGAAGGATCCTGAAATTGGGTCACCGGGACCCAACTCGTTGGCACGTTGCCGTTAACGGCAGATTTCAATTCTTCAGTACGGAGCCCTCCCGGATCGAATAGGATTTTGAGGGTTCCAATCCCATCCTTAGAATAGGAATGTAGGATAATGTAGGTATAATCCCTTTCTTAGAACATACCTGGATTCTTAGGGTGTAAGTATATACAAATAGATTGCTGTATGCATTTATACTAAGTCGTGGTTGAACGCATGTTTTATTTTCACCCTTACCCGGGGAGATGATCCAGTTTGACACGCCTATTTTCAAACGGGTCGACTAGCACTGGGATGTCCATGGTACCCCTATATAGATAAGTTGTAAACCCCCCAACTTACTAACTAGCTACTAACTTCCATGGACACCCTACTACAGTATATGTTTTTTTTCACATGTAGATACACATTTCCAGGGTATAACCGCTGTGTAATCCAAAATGTAACCATGCCTGGCTGACATCAGCATGCAGCAAGTGTAATGTTCTCAGCGGAACCAAAAAAAAACGACATGGTACAAGGTGGGACCAAAAACAAGTTTTAAGTAGTGTACAGATTCAATTCCACTGTTAAACCTCAGTTACCTGTTTAAGTTTGGCCATTTACAGGGGCCACATATATAATAACTCCATTTTGTTTAACTATTAAGGACCCACCCTTGTAGAAATTGAGAGGTAAAGGGTGTACCCTGGGCTTCCACCACCATTAAAATAACGGTTGACCCAATTTCGATGATTAAAGCCCTTAGGTAAGCAATGGTGGTTATATTAACACTCATTGTTTTAATGGTGGTTGGAATCCCAGGGTGTACAAAAATGGGTAATGATTTGTCATCTAAATTTGCTTACGATTCATCCAGGTTGAAAGACCTGCTTCAGGTCTTTCAGGTACCTAAAATGGAGGAATCCTCACTTCTTTTTAGCTGCATGGATACGGCTTATGTAAGGGAAAACCCACCCCAAAAATAGCAGTAGAAGGTTCAGTACCTTCATTTTAGGTACCTGAAACTTTTGGTGAAATGAAGCGTTTGTCATCACAACTCCTTTTCTCACATAGTTCGCTGTGCTTCTGGTGGGGAATCCAACCAACATTCATCACAGGATGGTGGGGCAGAAAGTTTTACCTGGACAGCATATCGACCTATCTCTCCAATTGGAGGCCTCCTTGGGTTTCCGTGGTCCCGTGCTTGAACTGGATGACAGGAACCACCCCACCTCGGTGAATGGTGGTTTAATTGAGTAAGGAAATTCATGGGCTTTCCAACAGTTCCAAGGTGGGATTCCAAAGCCACCAGATTTGAGTAGGGGTGAAATAACGCCTTTGCTACCTCTTTTTGTAAAGCGATTTATAGCTGGGCGGTGGTTTTAAATATTGTTTATGTTCACCCCTATTTGGGGAAGATTCCCAATTTCACTAATATTTTTCAGAAGGGTTGAAACCACCAACTAGCATATAAAACTCCATTTATTATGTAACTACTTTTTGGGGTCCACCTGGGGAGCCAATTTTTTGCGTTTTTTCTGCACCTGCCAGTTTCGATGTGACAGGTGCCGAATCGTGGTCGTGGAGATGGGAATGACCTCATGCGTAATGTGCCTTGATCAGCGATTGAACCTGTCACGTATACCGTATATCACCAATGTTGTATTGCAAGAATTGTATAGAATTTGTTTGTTACACGGTTACACCCCCGAAGTTTAACGTAGCCGCCCCTGAAAATGGTGGTTGGAAGACGATCCTTTTCTACTGTTTTCCGGTAGCTGTTCAGGGGCGAATTTCCTGTTAAACTTCGGGGGGCGGTACCTCGAAATTATAGGCAAACAGAGATCAAACAGTTTTCAATATATGGGTGTTTCTAAGAATAGGGGTACCCCAAAATGGATGGTTTATAAGGGAAAACCCTATTAGAATTGATGATTTGGGGGTACCCCTATTTTTGGAAACACCCATATCTTCAACAACTATACAATGCCTTCCAGGTGATTCAAGCCCTTGACCTCAAGTGACCTCCCCATGTTGGAGGTTACTTTCACGACCGGAAAGCTAAAAAAAGGGGTCTACGTTAACAACCATTTTTATCAAAATGGAGTGAAACCTGGTTCCCTCAAAAAAGGTAGGCTTGGTAGCAGATTAACACTATAATCACCCAATTGGCAGTATATACCCCATAGGATCCATGTATGGTATATTTACCTACATCTACCATAAAAAATAACCATGTAGGTAAATATACTAGTCCCATGGATCCTATTGGGTACCACTTATATATGCCACCAAATTGGGAACCAGAAACAACCATTAGACTTCACACCCACACCCGTCACTTACGTCGCCTCGACATCTGAGATGTGGGTCTTGGTGGATGGCCGCAGCGATGAACCTTTTGGACCGCTGTTGGTGGCGGAGGCCCAAGGAGGAGGGTGGTGGTGAGGAGTTTAGTAAGGGAAATTTGGGACCCCGAAAATTTCAGGGAAATCGTGTGGTTGGTGAAATATATTATATTGGGTCAGAAGAATAATGATGGAAATGTTTGTTAGGTTGGAATATAGATGGCAAACAATACAGTAATCATAGGAAATCTCGTTTACATATCGGAGTGGGTGTTTTATAAGGACATGTTATGACCCACTTTAAACCAGTTGCGAAGCATACATCATGAATGAATTCTCAATACAAACCGAGACATCCGTACGTAGGACCAAGCATGGGGGTGTCAAACATCTAAATCTTGAGTTGCGGGAGATTCCGGGGCTCTCCAAATGAGTTTGCCTGAAGATTAGCTACTAAAGTGAAGTGGGATTTGATGAGAAAAAAATTGGAAAAATGCACTACAAGATGGGCTTTTACATGCTTTTACCAATTATGAGTAGGGTTATAAAACTCCAGTTTTAGGGGTTATAGCCCCAGTTATTTGTTTCTAAGGCCACTTACAACTATTAGGGGCCCATCTTGTAGTTCTGAGACACGCCCAGGTGGTTTTTTTTAAATGAAGGTTGGGGAATCCTCCACACCAAACAACCAATTTGGTGCAGTTTAAAGCTTCATGTTTGAGGTTTGACCAGATGTTTTTTTTGGTGAACTGGTGATGAAAACTCTCCCAAAAGGTAGTTTAGTGGGAGAAGTTGTCACTTATTTGAGACACATTTTGTAGTAGTGAATTACTCTGTTTTCCTCCGCCATGTCTTGTTTCGCTATTAAAGCTACCTATCGCCTATTTGGCAATGCCTGAGTTGTTTTTCTTGGGATTCCCACCGCTGTTTTTTGGAGGTTGTGTTAAATTGTTCGACAGGTTTATACATTTTGGGTAAGATGATGAGAATCAACGCCAGATTGTAAGGTATGTATGCATGTTCGTGGGATTTGTGGCGAGTTTGGATCTCTTTTGTGTGATTTTGTATGAGGATGTTTGGCTGTTTCTGGTGTTCTTTGCAGATTTTTATTGTGATGAGGAGAAATATGGATGTCCAAGATGACGACGATGAATCATACCCAGTGAATCAATTGTACAACTTGGTAGTTTCATGATGTTTCATGTAGTTTCCACAGCCGTTTATGTTCACATATGTTCATCTTTTTGCGTTCTATTCTTTCTGCGGGCAAATTCTACCGACCTCAGCCGAGTAATTCCCAAATGGATGTTTTTTTTTTCAGTGTATTCCCCCAAGACACCCGAAAAAAAATCAGGTTTAGGAATTATACACTAATTTGCCCAAATTTCTACTTCAAGTTGATGGGGCCCAGGGCCCGGTGAAAAAAAAATATCACAGCAACCGTTTGAGGGGCAGTGATCACCAAAGGGCAAATGATTTGTAGAGCATTCCTAGGTGGTGGTTTCAAATATGTTTTATGTTCACCCCTATTTTGTGGAAGATTTCCAATTTGCCTACGTAGTAATATTTTTCAGATGGGTTGGTTCAACCACCAACTAGCCATATTTTGCAACCATGCAAAAAAGAAGCCACCCACCCCACGATTTGGCCCCATGCCGGCCGCCAGATCCGCTTCACCGCGTGACGTTTCGACACGTCCACCCGAGACAACGACTTCCGCGTGAAGGTGTCGGTTGTGGTTTCACAGATGAATAGTTTGCAAATTTCCACACGCGATGGCCAGCCCTTTCACTGTTTTTTATTTGATGACATCATATTATATACACAAAAAAAGATACATATTTGATATGTTTTAATAATTATATGATATCTTGTTTTAAGAAAAATGTTGAAGACTTTGCGAGATTTGGATGAAATCATGGCAAACAGCCAAAACACTCGGCTGACAAAACCCGTGTGTCCCTGCAATTCATGCCACGTAATGGGTACAGTGCCATTTGCTTGAAACAACCAGATTTGTCAAGTCATGGTGGGGACATAATTGTCGAGCAGTTTTAACAGAAACTGAAGGTTTGGTGAGTGCGAGTCAAAAAAGGTTTTTTCAATACCTGAAGTGAACCGGGCTGCAGTTTCCATTGCCAAAATGGTGATTGAGTGCATTATGAGAAAAAAAAGGCACCTACCCCTGTCATGGCAAGAATTCATTGCAGACAGTATGTAGGAACTAAGAAGCCTCAGCGCAGGTGTGTGTTGCACGCGCGCGCATATCAAAGTGATGAGTGGACATGTTTGTCTTTGGTGGCCAGAAGGGTAGCTTGTGGATGCAGCTTATGTAGCTGGTCATCTGTTTGAATTTGTTATAAGCCATGGGTTTTTCCATGGTTTTTGATGTGTCATTTTTCCGCATAATTGCCATGCTTACCTTTTTAAGGACTGTTTAATGATGACATGCATTTTTTCTATAGATAAGTGGCAGTTGTGCGGTTCCGTTCTTTCCCCCTACTTACTGGGGATAAAATGTCCATCTTGACAAATGCTGTATATTGCTTAAATGAACCACCAAGGAGACAAATAATCTCCAGCTCGTCGTTAAACCAGTGCAGCTAAGTTCGCTGAGGATCGGGCAAATCCTGCCATTTTTTGGGTACAATAAATGTTTTGACTAGAGAACGTGGCAACAAAAACGACCCCACCAATTTACACAGCATGTAGGAAGCTGTGGTGGAGAGAGTATGACTTTTCCTATTCAAGATCTATAGTGATCTATATTGTTTGGTTTGAGGGATTCTGATTTCCTAGCGTCCTGTGAATCGTGACGGGAAAATGTTGCCCCCTTGTTTTACAAAGTTGGACCCCAAAATAGTTACAGTTACATATGGAGGCACAGGCCCCCTACAATTTTCCTTATAGATAGGTAACTTGGGGTTATCACTATGTTATCACTAACCCCCTGCTCCTTGCTGGGCACACCATTCCCATATCTTTAGGGATTCGAACATGAGAGTGGGCAAGGAATAGTATGGGTCCCGCTTACCATAAAGGGGCGTGACATTGGTCATTTTCTGTACAGCCATCACCGGAAGGATTTGTCATCTCAGTTGATGAGCTTGAGCTCCTGGTGATACAGCCGCCCGATGAAGATTCGTGAGATGCGTGCCGATATGTGCCGCGAAAAAACACATGTGTTGTAACAACCACGTACCAGGAACATGTTTCCTGTGAAGAATGGCGAAATTGTTGGTTGTAATGGCGGTTTGCCAGATGATTCGTTCCTTTTTTAAAGGGATGGACTTTTAGGTCCCATTTTAGTTGTAGAGGTTGTAGATTCCTTTGATCATGACTGTGCCCAAGGAATCTTCATTACGTCTTCATTGCCAGTATTCCAAAGGTTTCTGTTAACTTCCACAATGATCTGGAAGGCTCCATTCCTGCGAGACTCATGGTGAATTCTCCAAGCATCCCCTGGGATCAGAAACGCTTGTGAAACATACTTGCATTCCAACCCCTGGATGCTCCAAACTTGTTTGTTTTTTAAATATTCTTCATCCTACCTTCTGAAATGAGAGTTCCATGGACCATGTGGTTTCATGTAGCCATGGTGAATTTTTTCTACATGGCATGTGATTTTTGGAACTTCCCAGGGACCCACAACAAAGATCCCCCCGTCATTTCATGATTTTTTCGGCACAAAAATCAGCACTGCTGACGTCGTTGTCCCGGTACCGCGGCGGTCATGCTGACCTCTGCTTGGGTTGGTGACTCTGAAACAAGCCATTTTTCACATTTCAGGGTGGTTCTCGGTGGTGGTTTTAAATATTTGTTATTTTCACCTATACTTGGTGAAATGATGGGTTGAACCCCCCAACTAGTTTTGTTGATTTAACCCATCCCCCATGGGTGAAATCCTTCCAAATATATTATGTGATGAACTTACAAAACCAGACATCATTCCATAAAACCAGAGGCGGGTAAATAGGTAACGGTAACGGGAGAAAATGTCAAAAAATCGGAGCATTTTGTAGATGGTTCTCTCAATAAGCAAGGGCTCCTTGTGAAACAAATTTGCATCTTGCCTTCGTGATGAGAAAAATTCCGTTTGTTCATGCGGTATGTGTTTTTCAATTGAGCTATGTTAACAAACAAAAGAGCTATGTGAATGAGCATCGTGTGACTTAAAGATATTTAACATGTCCATTTTTCACTACAATATGACATAAATATGTGAAAATTCCTGTTACATCAGTATGTTGTAGGCCTTTCTCTCTGAAAAAAACTTCAAACTTCGCCAATCATTGCACTTCTTCACCCTGCAGCGCGGGGAGTTTCCACCGCCCAGCGCAGAGAGTCAACATCCCAGACCTCAAAAGGGCTGAAACAGGCCAAGTACATTGAGTTCAAGTCCTAACCACCTGAGAATCCAATCCAAATCTTCAAGAAAATCGCCTTCTTCCTCCTTAACAACACCTGATCTTCTTCATCTTAGCTCGAAGCCTTCGCTAGTTGGGAGGATGAAATGTTCTTTCAAGGTGATGGCTAGGTTTCGCCAAGATTTGATGGAGACAATTTGACGATTCCCGTTTTGCAAGATTTGTTCATGAGGGCTCAACCACCACTCAGATTTCACTATGTTGTTGCAAAGGATGTTGTTGAGTTTGTGATCAAACCAAGTTCCAACTCGATCCAACTTGTTTATACTTGCACCATTCATGTGTTTTCTTCATGTATACATGCCCTAGGCATCCATTCATACTGATTTAGATTTAGATCCATTCTCATCCAATTTTGGAATTTAGGTTTATGTTTCATCCCCTTATCAGTTTGGTGCATTAGATTGCACTAGTATCTATATGCATATTTATGCACCAATACCACCCACACGTTTTTTTTTCAAAACAAAGCTTTTTTTTCACGCATCGTAATTTCTCCATGTGGTCGACGCCCGTGACTCATGGCTCGCAATCCACAGTTCACCAAACGGCTACCCGTTTTGGGTTGCTAACCTCGAAGTGTTTGTTTTGGTTGTGCAGCCATACTGGTCGCGTCTTGTCTTCAAGATGACCCTGCAGCCAAAAAGAACGGGGCCAACAGGGAGGTTAGATGACAACATGATGATTGAACCAATTATTTCTTGCAATTAGATTTGCATTGTAGAAATATTGACGAATTTGTTTCAGGGTTTTAGGTCTTGATCACTGGATTCGCAAACTGCAACCTGCAAATTCAATGAACTTGATATTTGCATCCACAATGCCAGGTCTAGGTATGTCTTTACGTGGACCTTCAACGGTTGGAAGGGTTTTTCCGTTACAGGGGCTAGTACGTATTAGCCCCTGAAGCAT
The DNA here is from genome assembly GCA_000507305.1 of Breviolum minutum Mf 1.05b.01. Taxonomy (NCBI): domain Eukaryota; class Dinophyceae; order Suessiales; family Symbiodiniaceae; genus Breviolum; species Breviolum minutum. Next base: position 478,679 of record DF239065.1, on the reverse strand, counting down.
AGGAGGAGCATTGAAAGGAAAGCTTCCCAAGCACCATTTTTCAAGGGCTATGACTTTGTTAAAGGAAGTTTTTTTTTTTTGAATAAGGAAAATCCCATGAAGACATCAAGAATTATTCTCAGGGTGCTTGCAGTGGCTTGCGAAGTCATCAGAACGGCTTTGGGCATAAGTAAACTCTGACTCACTATATAGTTGGGATGAACGAAGCAACCCATAGCATCCATGTATGGTATATTTACCTACATTTACCATAAAAATCAACCATTCATGTAGGTAGATATACCAGTCCCATGGATGGTATGAACACATGTCATGACAAGGGTACTTTAAAAAATACCATTTTACCATGGTCAACATGCTGAGAAACTGCCGCCTTTTCACCATGTCAAATCCGTCACTTTTTGGATGGTTGTAATGGCTGGTCATTAAAGATTCATAACGTTTGGAACGTGGGGACTCATGGCTGGGAAAATCTAGGTGGGTGGCGGTTTCAAATATTTTGGGAATTTTCACCCCGATTTTTTTGGAGGTTTCATGTTCCAATTTGATTTGCGCATATATGTTTATTCAAATGGGTGAAAACGATGACACACCAAGTAGTAATTTCTTCACCTGCCAGTAACGGAATCCCTGGTTTCTCCATCGGAAAATTTCTCCAAGTTCCAGTGCTGGAACGGTGCCAGGTCACTGTCACTAGCCCCTTGGCTACCTTGAGTCTCTTGGCTTTGTGCAGTTTGTGACTAGCGGGACGGCAACGCTTTCCTTTGGAGGTGCTGCACATGAAATGAAGTGCATGTTTGAAATGATCATAGTTAGATCGGGAGAATTCATGTGTTTTAGATATTTACCATGACAGTGATGTCATAAGACGCTTATAGACTATATAGATTCTGTAGCTGGCGTTTAAGGACTTGAGTTTAGCCAGGACTCATCCATTATGGTGCTGAACTGTTAGACTTAGAGTGCTAACTGATGACATGATGTTTTTGGTGAATACCAGCCAGCATAATTGTTTGGGTAAATATTTGGTGTATCCTCATATACCCAACGTAAATATCAACACATATAACTTGGCATGTCATCATCGATGTTTGACAAGGATTCCATACATCTTTCATCGGGGTCCCCTATCTGGAAGTTCCACCAGATATAAACAGGTGAATTTTCAGATGTTTTCAACGACTAGGATGCACCAACTCAGCAGATAAGGCTGATTGTTTGATTGTTTGGTGCATTTCTGTTTTGGCCTCTTTGGAAAATGATGTAGTTTGGGATGCTGTTAAAACCACCCCAGTACCAGAGTTGCAAGTTTGTAGGAGGCCCCCTTTCCAGTGGGTGAAGAGTGCGGGGCCCGCATTCCACATATTTCATGTAAATCTATGCCCAGATTCGGCAACCCTATTAACAGAGAATGGTGGGAATTGAATGCCGAAAAACAGCTAAGTCAAGAAAAAATATCCTGTTTAATACCCATATCGCCAACATATCAATTTTTTATACATCCTATTTACATATAGTATACATTTAGTTGGTTTTCTTTTTAAGCTTTCTATGTAAAACAATCTGCCGTTCCCCCCATCATCGGTGCCTATCCCATACAATCCAGTTTTATTTAATTACCCACTAAGTACTCGCTAATTTACCAAAGAAAATCAACCATTCATGGATCGGTAAATACACCGGTTCGCCCCATGGATCCGCAATGGGTAAAATATTTACTTAGAAAAACCATGAAACCAAACCAAATGAGAGCAACCCAAACCTCAAAGGGAATTCCCTCAAAAGGTGGTGGTGAATAGTAATCCATAGGATCCATGTAGGGTATATTTACTTACATTTCACCATTAAAAAACCAACCCAAAATCTAGGTAAATCCTATGGGTAAGAGGACCCCCTTCAAAAAATGCGTTCAAAAAAATCCATCGTTGCGAGTCGCGTGAAAAACGTGAAGCCTTGAGGCGCTTCCCTTTGCCTCAATTCCACTTTAGCATCATTGCAACTTGAGGCAACTATGCGTTTTTTTCGTGGGTTTTTCATGGCTGGTTCAGGTCAAACAACCCCCCCTCGTACTCCCTGTGAAGATTATATTTTTTCTAAATAAAGGATCATCTATTAGCACATGCATAGCAATGAACATAAGAGATCATGTTTCAATGCGCTAGTTGTGTTCTTTTCGATTCAACGTTGATGGTGGTATACTCCGAAACCTTTCCGAAACCTTTCCGATTCAGGTTGTTAAAGTATTCTCACTTGGCAAATCTGCTTGGGTCCAGTTCCAAGCTGCAAAACATCATTCATTGCGTTTGACAGTAAAGATGTGTGTTTTCCAATTCAGTCATTTCTCAAGGTAACCTGAGGATTCCTATTAGTCATGTTCAAATCTTTGCCTAGTATCTCAAACAGTTGATGTTTTCTTGTTGTTTCTGTTATGCTCCAATTTGACAATTTCAAATGTCTCTTGTATAAATGTGTAGGAAACTACCAAATATATCATATATCCATCCAATTCCCATACCCATTATTATCCATGTATGGTATATGGCATACTTACCTACATGAAAGGTTGATATTTATGGTAAATGTAGGTAAATGTGCCATACATGGATCCCATGGGAAATATATCATCCCAAACTCCAAGTCGCTCCCCCATCCAGCGGGATGTTTGTTCACATTTTTCCTTGCTTACTATGGTAAGGGTAGGTTAGGGATACATGGATCCTTCGGGGTGGGCCGTGAACCAATCCATAATAGAAAATCCCTGGATGTTCCGATCCCGCCCTTCGGGTGGCCTTCCGAGCCCGCCAGAACTGGGAAGCGGCGGAACGCTTCGCCAGCCGCGCCTTGCGTAGCTATGAAAGCTCCAAGGTGGATCGGGTCGTTGGTACGGGAGAAGACGTCCCAAACTGGACGGAAGTTAGGATGGATTCAAAGGTTGCCCCTCTTCCTCCCACAATCATGGTTCAGTGGAAAATGGGCTCCTGGGCCCGAGGAAGGTTAGGATCCATGGGTTATTTCACCTAAGTTATACATGGGATATATTAGGATTATTTCACCCACTGATCCTAACTTTTTATTACTAGCTTCCAACGGGACATCCTAGTAGTTTCCACGGGAATCTAGGGGTAGTATACCCTTCCCGCTTTTCCCCCATCCCCAGGAAGTAAGGCTGGCTTTTTATTGAGGGATTATGAAGCACCAATTGTCCGGCCATGTTGGGGCCCTTATTTCAGTCCTTTAACTCGGCCTTATTTCACAGTGGCTGTGGGAGTGTGTGCTTAGATTGCCATGATAGTTGGGAGGAGAAGCTAAGGGATGATGAATGGCCTGATGACAGGTATGATAGGATTGGCAGCTTGGTGCTTTGCCAGCAACACAGGTAAGGTAAACTCACCTTCAACCCAGCAAAGTTCGCACTAACTTCATAAATTTTAAATTATTGTGAGAGCGGCTAGGGAATTCATTGCCCTAGCCAGCCCAACTAGAGTTTATACAGGGCTAAGTGGTTCTTTCAAATATTTTTTAATGTTCAATGATAACTAATATTTCAGATCGCTTGAGACCACCACCTAGAGGATATTGGTGGCTAATACCTCTTTGTTATACTTTATACCCTTGTTCATAGCAAGTGTAGATAGCTGTAATTTAGGGGACTTTGATAAACGGATGATATAGACATGGTGGGGCAAATGGATTTATTTAAGCCCCCGTTAAATGTGACATTTGTCAACAATAAAATTCTTGGAGGTACGATAGTGTTTAATACTGACCTTGTTGAAAGTTTGTTTATTTCAGTATGATTTGGTTAGCCTTACATTCAAGATTATACTCCCATTTAATGGTAATTGGCCATTTGGAATGACGCCGTTCAGTTTCTTGAACAGCCAGTAAAAACAAAAGTACTTGGTATATTCAGTGGTGGTTTCAAAACTTTTTTTCGAAATTTCACCCCTGCTTGGGGAAGATTCCCATTTGGACGAGCATATTTTTCGACTGGGTGGTTCAACCACCAAGCAGTATTGATAAAGGGCCTGATGGTTGTGGATTCAGCGATCTGACAAAACATCTACCCTGCAAATATCCCAGTTGATGGCCCAAATTTCCAAAAAAACACCCCATCAACCATACAAACCGTTGAGTTCATACAACCCTGGCAACATAATATGTTTTGTTCATCCTTTTTCAACGGAAAATGTGTCAAACACTTCCAGCATCTTCCATGGTTTCCATTGCCATTTTTAGTTTCTAGGTATAGTTCCCATTGGATCCATGGGACTGGTATAGTTACCCACTAATTTACCATTAAAAATCAACCATCCATAGGTAAATACCATTTTTCCATGGGAATCTGTAATGGGGTTCAGGATCACATGGAAAACACCTGCCGGTCGATTTTTTCAAACCCTCGCTGTTTCCAGGGCTACTTCCGTCGGGGGTTGGCACGAGCACAGATGAAGGGGGTGCGGGAAAGGGGGGAATGGTCGGAGGGAGTGGGAAAATTGGTACACCCCGGAAGATTAAGATGGAACCTAAAACCTGAGAATACACCCCTCGAAGAGGAAAGTCATTTTCCAAACCATCACTTTCAGGGTCTATGTTAATCTTCCGGGGTGTATCCAGAAGTTTTAAGCCAAACATGACACCTTCATGAACCTTCCCTCAAAACCATTCATGTGACTGGTATGTAGGATATGGTTAAACATCAAACACTAGCATTGGGGAGTCTTTTTTTGGGCCATTTTTTCTTCACGTATCAGAATCCAGCATTCGACCCATGGCCATAGGAATCGACCGGCCATAGTCCTGACTTTCTAGGATTTTCATGGTGTTTCACTGTGGTTGCAAGGTAAGTAGATCTATGAAAGATTCCAAGAAGTCATTCACTAAGGTGCAAACAAACTGAGGTAATATAATTCTACCCTAATACGTCACTTCTGATAAGATCAGTTTCGTTTGATGTTGAAGTTCAAGGACAAAAAAACAAACAAAAACATACAAAAAACACACAACACATTTAGGCCGCCCAGCCTTGTCTCTCCAAACGCTGGAATTTTTTTTCCCAGTTGGAAGCTGATGCCAAGAGAGACTTCGAGATGGCTTTAAAGTCAGGGATACCTGGCCAGTAACTGCCCAACTGTTGGTATACGATGGGATACGGGTCGGTCGGAGCGATATTTTTTTCCCATCAAGGCCTCAAAGAAATTTCACGTTGAGGTTGAGAAAATTTGCAGCGACTCGACTTGGCATCAAACCGAACCGTTTTTTTTGGGGGGGTCCAAGTGGAAACATTCAAAGATTTCAAACCTGGGAAATACCAAAAAAAAATCCCCACCCCAAGGTATGTTTGAAGATGATGGTTTTTCGGCTATACAGTTTGGTGGGATATGTGATCGTTCCCTGGAGGGTAGATCCGTATTAATTGGGATGAATGGGGCTAGTATTGTTCATACTGTGCTTCAAACCAGATGCCTCAGGGGCGCAGCAAAGACAAGAATGATCATAGATTCCATCATGAATCATAATTCATTTCTTACAGCATTTTTTGATATTTGTTGCACAAAATTGCACACTAACGATGTATACACACATTTATATACATATACATATATGTATGTATTTAATTATGCATACCTATTATGTTTCAATTTTTGTACCTTACATCTTATAGCTTCTTAAAATTCATGGTTTTGGGGTTTTTCACGGTTTAACCCCCTTGCCCGGTCCCGGGCCGCATTTTTTGTTCGTTTCAGGTTGGAACCCAAAGGAAGCCCAGCAGCAGCGTTCGGGCGACCCAAACGGCGGAGGAAGCGGTGCGTTGAAGCCACCGCAGCGCAGCCGTTGATGGCTTCAGTGAAATCCGGGAAAAAAACCACTTGGGAGAAGTAGTAAACAAGTACCCTACCTGAAAACTAACATTTTCGCCCCTAAGAAATGGTGGTTTCCAATAGGAATCTCCTTTTCCAAGGGTCTATTTTCAGGTGCTATGTTAGTTTTAGGTGGTGGCAACTCAAAGATTTTTTATGTTCACCCCGGATCCTTGGGGAAGATGAACCCATTTTGACTCATATTTTTCAAAGGGGTTGGTTCAACCACCAAACTAGAGTAGTATGGTTACCACTGGGGATGGTTAACCACCAACTGGTTTTATTTTCTGTGGATGGTTTTGGGGGTAGTTTTACGGTATCACAAAAAGATACAAAAATCCTAGGGATCCAATCACCGAACGTCACATTATCATTAGGATGTTCAATCACCTCCTCAGAAAGGTATTTAGGTTCTCAGGAGGTGATTGGATCCCCTAGGGTTGGGATGTAAAAAAACACGAAATTGATAACAGGAGAAGTTTCACCTACCAACTGGTGAATCCCGGATTTCTGAACCATCAACTACGTATGGTTTTCTCGTTGTTGTCCCCACATTTACGGGTACTTGGAGGATTATCCAAGGACTTGTAAGTGGTTAATAACCACGATTAGTAAGGCCCCTCAGACCTGGGGGTTGTGGGACTCCTTCCAGATGGCCGAACTTTATGGCATATGAATTGGGGGTGTACTTACTAAGTGGGATGGCCGATGGAAGCAAGCAGCAAGGGGTTGTTGGCTGGAACTTGTTGGTGCACTGTTGAGGAGTGAGGTATGTTTTTTGAGATATATCATGTGGCTTGCGAGTATGGATATGATAAAAAAGGCTTGTTTCTTTCGAATCAAAGTTCAAGTTGAGGATTCTTATGTATGTTACACATGTTACTTAAATGTATGGAAGAGATAGCACTTCTTGCAGATTTACACGCATAGGCATGCTGCCAAGCTCCAAACCCATGTGGCCTCATGGTGTAGTCTGACGGAGCACATGGCCAGGAAAAGGATGAGTCACATGTAATTTGTGGATCCGTTGGGATGTGGCCAAATCATAGGGGACTACTGTATCCCCAAAAATGTTTCCGAAAGGTTTAGTCATTGAAATTTGAAAAATCATCAAATTATGACCGTCAATCCGCTTCAAGATATGCAACAAATAACCCAAGAAATGCCCACAGGAGTTTTTGACATGTATCTACACATAAATATGCAAATAATGATATATATATATATGACTTATACAGTCCCTTTCTGGTGAACTCAAAATGTGCATTGCTTTTGGCTTGGAACGTTTGGGTGCGGTGAATGCTGAACTGAGGCTAGTTCAAACAGAGCTAGCCAAGTTGACACAGAGTGAGGCGTGGTGGCACTACAGCACAATGGCGAAGTGGACCATGAATTTCTTAGGCAAAATGGTGGTAATTACCTTTAATAATCGACCCCATATACACCTGAAAAAAGTGGGTATTTATTGGGTTGTTCCCCTTTAAAGGGCTTCTTTGCGGGGTTAAACAGCTAGGAATGTTGGACGTCATTTGTGAGCCCAGGTCTTTACCCCTGGAAAGTTAACATTTTGAACCCAACGTCCTGGAGGTTTGGTTCAAAGGATTTTCCGGATTTCAATTGGGTGGATTTTTCAGGTTCCAGGATGTTCCAGGTTCATTTTCAGGGGTCCAGACGGTCTAACCGGTCTGACCCCCCCCAAAAAAAACACCGTTTTGAACCTGACAATGCACCCGAAAGGAAACGAAAAAAAATATCGAAAAACGAAACAAACCACCAATTTTTGGGCTTGCCGTTTAGCCGTTTTTCTTGACTCGGGTGGTTGTACTATATTAACACTCCGGGATTGTCTAACTAGCATAGCCATGGCTAGAAAAATGGACCCTTTTGAATTTTGAGTCGATATATTTTGGTAATGAGGACACAGGGATCACTTTCCCATACAATCCATGGGACTGGTTTATTTACTTACATTTTGGTGGTAAATGTAAATAAATATTTATATACATATATATATATATATACCACGCCTGGATGCTATGGGTTTGTGAAACATCCCGGTAGCCGTCAATTTTTGTTTTTTTTCTCGTTCTTCATCACTTTTGTGGGTTGCTAGGAGAAAGCTTCATTTGGCTCACGCGGCCAAACAGGATATCCTGACTAAACTTTTGGAAACATGTTTAGGATAGAAATATGGTCAGGTCAAAACTTTATGAAAGTGATTCTTTGGCTGAAGGAGTTGTCATTAACAATTTGCAGGACATGTTTAGTTGAGGGGGTTATTAACCATCATTGTCCCTTCACACTCCCGTAATTCTCGGCCTTATTTTCTGGAGGAGGTGGCATTGGGAAGGTGCCTTTAGATTCCCATGAATGTTGGATCACATGCTCTGTGACTATGGGCTACTGAACCCCCCATTGGCGTACACTGGTGCCTTTTCACACCCTTTTTGATCCAACGGATCCAAGGGCACACTGATTGAAAATGAAAGGTTTTGATAAGATGGATATCATCATCATCATCATCATCATCATCATCATCATCATCATCATCATCATCATCATCCGCATCCGCATCCTCATCATCCTCATCATCATCATCATCCCCATCCCCAAATCCCCAAATCCCCAGATCCCACCCAAGAAAATACAGTGTAGTATGGCAAAATTTAAGGGAGATTCATGGTTTATACCACCCAACAGCTATCTCAAACTGGTTAGTTTCATGGGGTTTGGTTGAGGCAACTGGTTATGAAGTACCTCCAACAGCTGCAAGGGGGCCCTGGGGGATGGGTGGATGGGTCACTTGAGGAATCGATCGGTCATCCCACGGCACCCATCACCAAGTGTTACCATAAGAAAATACAACTAAGTCACCTTTGAGATGGAAAGGTGATGGGTTCCAAGACGTTTTCTCATGATCCCTAATGTTAGTTAAATGGCTAGGTGGTGGCAACTCAAATATTTTTTTTAATTTCCATATACATTTTCGGAAATAAGCAGCCACAGATGGTACCTATGCGCTGGGTCTACTGTAACTATTTCTTTCTAGGGTTTGATTCAGGGCCAAATCTACAACCCTGAAATAGGCCGGCTTTTATATCAAGGATAATTGCTTGTAGCCAGTTGGTAGTTTCAATGTATGTTTTTACCCCCAAACGTTGATGGAAATGAACTTTTAGCTTGCAAAAAGTTTCCCTTGGGTTGAAACCAAAATCCAGAAGAGGATAGAGCAAGCTACCAAAAATGCTGGAGGATGGAGATGAAGTATGTTACATATTACTTTGCCATGTTACCAGTACATGTGGAGCTAGCCAGAGAAGATTCCAAATCACCACTAACTTTAGTTGTTTGGACTATACATTGCCATACATTGCCTATGAAATCGAAATTTGATGAGATTTGAAGGTAAAACTGCAAAACGCATTGCACATTTCGATTCGCGTTTAAAACATGTAAAGCATGTGAACTTATTTGAGGTGGTGCAGGATTCCAGCTGTTTCCAGTATGACCGGGTAGGTAGATACATTAAACTACAATGCTATGTTTTGCTCATGTATCTTTACTATCTTCTTTTTGACACAGATTTTCCTGCTTAACTTGCATATGTTTTCCCCAAACTGGCTTTTTTATATTTCAATTCACTTCATTACTGTGCCTGCAATTGGTGTTGACAATCTTGAGTAATCTAGAGCGAAAAATAGTGCGTGAGGTCGTTTGTAATTTAGACTTACCGAAATGTGAGAACTGAAGTCACCACGACGTATTGGCATTGCCCAAGAAGGAGGGAAAAAATGGAAGGAAACACATATGAAATTCTTGATGGAAGCTGTGTGTCCGTTGATATTGGCTAAAAATTGCGCAGAAGGCCCAAGCGTTTGCAAGGCTGTTCGCCTGGGAGTTTGAATCTTGCCACACTTAGCATGGCGTCGCCACAGGCAGAATCTTCTGCCAAACGTAGGCGGCTGACCCACCGCGACATGCATGTGACTGCTTGGACTGAAGGTTCAAGCTCAGAAAAGAAGAAGAGTGAATGTGAAGATGTTGAAATTAACCGTGTGAAGATCAAGAAAGAGAAGGTTGCTGAGCCAATTCACGTTGTAGGCAAAGACGTTCAGTGGCTGAAGGCGAAGAAGGAGATCAAAGATGACATGGAGCAAGACATGAAATCCTCCAATTTTGATGATGTTAATGACGTACCCTTGAAGGAGGTAGAGGTGAAAGATGAGATAGAAAACGACGAAGAAGATCATGACAAATCGCCACAACAGTNAGATCAAAAATGACATGGAGCAAGACATGAAATCCTCCAATGTTGATGATGTTGATGACGTACCCTTGAAGGAGGTAGAGGTGAAAGATGAGATAGAAAACGACGAAGAAGATCATGACAAATCGCCACACAAGTCTGAAGTTGCCGTCAAGCAGGAAGTGCGACGGCGGCTGACCCGCAAGGTGCAAGTGGCTGCTTGGACTGAAACTTCAAGCTCAGAAAAGAATGGTGATGATCGTGCGAAGATCAAGATGGAGACAGTTGCAGAGCATGAAGCTAGTTTCGCAAGTCCACTTGCTGACGCAGATGGCCATGAGGACGGACGCACAAACGGACACTTCAGCACCCTCAAAACGGAAGACCCGAAGCCCAAAAAGTGCCAAAATCTTTGATTTGTTTCAAAATGATTGAAAATGGCTGGGCCACACGGACAATTTGCTATGGGGCAAATAGAGGGTGATGACAATTAGTTTCAGCTCACATGGACAGATGTGACCTGTAGATTGTTGTATGTTGGGCACTTACAGCAGAAAGCATGGAGGGTGACGACCAAAATGAAAACGATAGATGGGTGATTGAGAACAACATTATGCATACGGTATGCTAACTTTGTGAGGCGCTTGCGTGTCAGGTTTGGCGAACTGTACACTCAATTTAGACTTCTAACGTCTGCTGACGTCCACAATGATGTTTTCATGGAGTGGAGTGGGCTTTAACGAGACTTCCCTCGTTTGGCAGGACCCAGCTGGCGCTGCAGCGATCTTTGGATGATTTTGCTTCACAAGCTGCCGCATGGGCCAAGCAGCGCTTAGCTTTCCGCAGTTCCAAGACTTGGAGCCCGACGAGGCAATCAAGTTGTTTTCTGACTTGGTGGATTTGAAGATAGAACGGATATAGAATGGATCTCATCCGAAGAATGGAAAATGGGCTGGACAAGTAGACCAAGTAGACCAAGGGATTGACAGTTTCGTATATTTTTGTGCATAATGTTACATTTCTTCCTGGTTTTTTGTGGGTACGAACTTGAGTCAATGCTTTAGAAAGCACTCCAGTTAGACTTATTGTGACGAAGTTCCTCGGAAAGTACTATGGCATTGAGGGAGTAATGGTGCACTCCATCACAGCTTGTCGGTATTTCCAAATTCAATGGTGCATCTCAATTTTGCTGTCCATCCTCAATTGAAGTTTGCATGTTTTTATGCACTCACCGTGCATGCAACTGTACATGGGAGCGGTAGGTTACGTAGGACTTAAACCACGGAGTGCTCCGGAAGAAATTTGAAAGTTGGATTCGGATGAGTCGACACAGGGGTAAAGACGGCATGCTTTTTCAGCGCGGGGGAGGCAATGTCTCACAGGCATGGAATAAAAAAGATATCAATTGCTCCCAAACAGGTTTACTTGTGGGGTTTCCTCTTAAGAAAAAACAGGTCTTCACACAGGCCTGTGCGCATCTGTCTTGACATTGGACGTGTGGCAGGTAGCACAGTATCTTCTACAATTACAAAATCCTAAGTTTCTTTGTTTTGTTGCCGACCTGTTTGGGGTCGATGCTGGTATGATTGTTTGTTATCATCTCTTTTGATTTGCTCGACATCCACGTGCCCTGAACCACGCCTTGTGGTGCAAGTTTTTGCGCAGGCCTTGCTGCCCTGCCAACTTCTTTTTGCGTTCGGCAAGAGAAATGCCAACTGCACCACCAGAAGATGCACCAGCATGTGTGCAGCGTCTCAATGCACGTGCCTTGCGGTGCCTGCAGCGCTTTCACGAAAAGCACAGTCAGCATACGCCTTCAAGTGAGGCCAGGATTACTGTAATATGATCTTTCTCAACTTGTGTCACTTAAACTGTACACTTCATTGCTTTGTCTCATGAAGCCAAGTCTGAATGGTATAGAACACAACTTGCAAAATTCTGTGGAGGAAGGGGCATCTGCACCGATGTTACAAGTGGAGCGGAAAAGTTCACCCTCGGCAGCCGAATTCGCCTTCGAGGGACAGGATACTCGTGGCTTGCAGGTGCACAGTCGCTTCAATATGTTTACATGGATGATGATATTATCTTTTGTTATCAAGATATCTTTCTAGAATTCATTAGCAGAACACATACATTTCTATGGTTATGTTTTCTCTGCAAGGTTTGGTGTTGTGTGCAACAGTGCGCCGTTTTTCAACAATGTGTCATGTGCAATATAGCTAGATGCTGTGGAAAACAATCCAGGACTACAAGGTTCGTGGCATGGACTGCATGAAGATGTGGCCTTGGATGAGGGACTTGCCCATCTCTGTCTGGGCCGGTCGTGGTTGGGCCTTCGATGAGAATGGTCTCCGACGACTGACATCCACAGGAGGCAGTGGTGCCATGCAAGGTGTGGAAGTCTTTGAATCGGTTGGTGCAGCTGCAGAGGAGATGAAACCCAAAGATGCAATCCTAAGAGAAGCTGCAGGTGCAGCCTCGCATGCTGCGCTTCCTTTAGCCTGTGCGGAGGGACCGAAGCCGACATCCTTCAAGAGGAACAACTTGGTGAAGCAGAGTGGGGTGCAAAACGTCAGGTGGCATCCAACATGCCAAGCTTGGACTGTTGACTTCCATACTTACAACCAGCAAGGTCGGAAGACCGGAAGGACGGGCAGAAAGTTTTCCGTCAAGAAGTTCATGGTCAATGGGCGCTCTGAGGCCGAGGCTGATGCGGCCGCTCTGGAGGCCGCCAAGGCCTTCCATGCCGAGCTGGTGCGCAAGGGCATCCTTGAGGAGCCAAAGGAACGTGATCCCAACTTCACCAGCGACGTGCCTGGGGTGCAGTGGACTAAGCGCCGCAAGAAGTGGGAAGTGAACATTTCTTTGAAGAAAATCAATCCAAAGGAGCCAAGGAAAACTATTTGGGGCGGCTATTTCACCGAGAAGGCGGCGGCCGAGGCCGAGGCCTGGCGGCTCCAAGAGCTGCACGGTCTGGAACGCGAGGTGAAGGCCGTGAGCACCTTGTCGGCGCTGCCCGTGTTCGAGCCAAAGGTGCCATATGCTGGGGTGAAGTGGGAGCAGAGATCGCAACAATGGCGTGCTCAGTGCAAGGTCGGTGATGTGAACCGCGATTTCACAGTAAAGCCCAAGGATCACTCCGAGGCAGAGCGGGAGCGTTCTTTCCAAGTGGCAGTGGCTTGGAAGAAGAGGCAGGAGAAGGAGAAGATGGCGAAGTCCAAGCCAAAGCTCGAGAAGAAGCGCCGCAAGTGCAGCAGCCAGAAGTCCTGAGTTGTAAATATCGAAAGCATCGCAAGAGTTGCACTTCTCAACTTTCAATCTGCAAGATGATCGCAAAATCATGTCAGAGTGCCGGAAAACATTCAGATCCGTCATGTCCCTTTCAAGACCATTCATGTATTTTTTCACGTTTGATGAGGTTTCAAGTTCAAGGTTGCAGATTTGTCCCCTATACATTTTCGAAAACTATCCGCCACAGATGGTACCAAGCTGGATCTAAATACTGGTGTTTCACCAGGGGTTTGGCTTTGTATCTACAACCCTGAAGTTGATCCTTCCAAACCAGTCAGCTCTGTCAAGATCTACCGGATAGGTTTGGGTTACTGAACTTTTGGCTTGATGTTGATGAGAACCTGTCCCTTTCAACCTGTATGGTCCAAACTTCAAAGCCCCTGATCTTTTCTCATGGTTTCCCCATGGACATAGATATGTATAGTCTTAGTGATTGTATATAATTACGGATTAACAATTGCCGACGTCGAAACCGACAGGATCCACGTGCGGCGAAGAGGTTTCAGGCGCCATTGGGTGGGGGCCAGGGAAAAATCCTTCAAAACCATTGTTTGGCTGGTGCTTAAGTTATTGATGATGAGGAAATTATCGCAAAAAGATGGCCCTACTAAAATGACGAGCAAATGAGCAACTGGCTAAAGGTTCAGCACTTGCCACTGCCACTTCTGTTTTTAAGGAAGAAGCCATGTGCTTTTAGATTTTCATCGTGTTTTGACAGAAAAGACATTGGGGTAAAACGGTAAAACCCTGGATTTTTGTTTTCAAAGAAATGTACCTCACCGGATTGTACAGAAAACAAGTGTGGGGGGGATGGCTAATTTCCTGAAAACCCTTTTGAGATACTCAAAGTCCGCAGTTTGGCGGTTGGATGTTTTAAATGACAAGGTCTCTTAGTCGTTTCTTCCCAGGTGTCCGTCAACATGTCCGATTCCCCTTCTCCGGCACCTTGACTTCCTGTCATTTGTGTTAAATTATTGAGATACAAAAAAACAATTTCCTCCTTGTCATTTAGCATTTGTGCTTCATTGGCATTTTGAACTGCAGATCGCCAACGCCAACAAGCAACAACAGGGTTTGCGTGAGGTGCTGGCTGTGGAGGGTGATGGTGATGGGCCATGCTGGAGGATCATTTCGCGAATGGCATGTAGGTGACTACACCCCGACAAAAACAGACATAGTCTCTGACGAGATTCGGTCCCCCAACATCGAAATGGAGGGTTCCGAATAGAGGATGGGAGATCGCAAAGGGGCATTGATGGCGGGCACGAGATAGATGTATACCGTATACCCTAAGAATCCAAACCCTTCCCTAGAGTGGTATTAGTCGGGATCCAATTCCATCCGGACCGGATATCTCAGGATAGTCCTGGATTCTTAGGGATAGGATGTCATGATTCTTTGTGCTATCCAAATGATCAGTGGACATCCATCAGGTGACTTTTTCTGAATGGCAAGCAATGGAACAAAAAGTGGCACCTTGGATCCGAAATGACCGGGATCAGGTTGGTGAAGCACTATTAGTAGAACAACAACCAACCACCGGAAAAAAAAACATACCTTCCAGGGTTTCAACCCAATCTTGGGTTGTGGTTTCACATATGTTTTTATTGTCAACCCTAGTTTGGGAACATTGCCATTTTTGACTAATAGGATCCATGTATGGTATATCATATATCGGTATATTTACCTACATCTACCATATTGTACCATTAAAAACCAACCATTCATGTAGGTAAAATATACCGTTCGTTCGTCCCGTGGATCCGTAATGGGAATCTTAAATGGAAGTTGTTCCTTTCTTAAATCTGGCATCTTTTTGGGTTATCATCCCCACCTGGTTCCACCTGGAAATTTCACAAGATCTTGGTGGGATATGTTAGTTTCCTGGAGGGTACCACACTCTCCCCCGCAGAAAGGGAGACAGTAAGCCTCACAGAAAATTCAAACACTGAAATGATACACCCGTTACACTCTGGAAGATTAAGGGATGGTTCATCTACAAATCATCAATTTGGAAAGGAACATGATCGGAACCAAACCTCCAGGGAATCTTCAGGGGTGTAATTTGAGATAATTTGAGCATTCATGCGAAATTATACCAGGCGGATCATCATTCGGGTTCGTTTGTTTCTTTTCTCAAATGAATGGCAAGTGAGTTCACACATTTAGGTATCCATGCTGACGTTTTGGTGGCACCAAATGGTTGAAGAAAAGATCTATAAACTATAACATCTATAAACTTTCCCTGAAACTTTGCATTTTCTTTAAAATTATAACAGGTTTACCAGTGTATGCCATAGTTTTGTGATTTCCATGGTTGTCTATGAAGGTCCTTCTTAGAAAGTTGTCACACAAAAAAAAAGGATGGAAGTTACCAGGATCAACAAAAACACCAGGTTTTTCCTTTCACGACCTCTGGCTCTGATTTTTCAGTCTGTTGTGTTTCCGTCTCTTTCTTTGGACGCTATATTTATGTAGATATACATGTTTGTATGTGTGTTTAGCATATGTTAATGAATAGGAATATTCAAACATATTAAGATTGTTGTTGTGTTGGTTATTGATTCTTGTGTGTTATAGTTCTTGTTTTTTTTGATTGTGATTACCTCACCTGCAAGCAAAAATAGATGGCACTTTTTCTTGCCGGTATTTGTGGCTTATGTCATGGCATGCACTTCATCATTCACCAAATTTGGCAGTTGTGCCAGGTACCTTCACCCCTTTTTGCCCCCCTTCCCAGTCACAGTGGCAGATGAAGGTTTATGGAGGTCCCGTTCTAAACATGTATTTTTTTTGTTGGTGACTATTACTGGGAAGGGGGGATAACCAAAGATATCGTATAGATATGTCTCTATACAAGTTCTATCTCCAACTTCATGTTGTTTGTCACTTTTGTTTCACCATCCCGGATGGGTTTCAACATATCCAAAACATATTAGTTTTTGTTTCCTCTCCGGTAGCTATATTACAGTAGGACCTTAGACACTGGTACACCATCATAATTTCAAATACCACCCCCTCCCAAGGATTCCAACAAGTGACGGTCGGGTTTTTGTTGCTTTCGGTATCCCTGGATCCACCCTAGGCAGCTGCTAATGCTTCAGCAAGTGCATGGCGAAAACGCTTGGAAGAGGCGAAATTTGTTGTGGCTGGTGAGTTGTTTGGACCGGGAAAAAAGGGAGTATCTAAGCTTGTGTGAACCAACACACCGAACTGGAACACACTCCTAAACCAAACCTTTACCAACAGGTTTTTTTCGCCGGGATTCCGTGAACGGGGGTTTGCCTGGGGTGTGCGATGTCGGGCTGTGTTGTAACTTCTTTGGAGAGTATGTACCGCATGGCATGTGAAGGTTTAGTTCGGCACACTCTACTACAAATGGAATCATCCTGCTCGTAACTGCTCATGGGTTGTAAAGCATCCCAGCATATTTTCCTAGGAGAATGGTAGGGACCACACTGACCACACCCCTTGAAGCAAAGTATAAACAGGTTTAGACTCCCTGAAACTAACATCTCTCCCCTGAAAAATGGTAGCTGGGAGACTACTTTCTTTTTGGGATGGTCTATTTTCAGTGGCTGTGTTAGCTTGAGGGAGTGTAACTACACAACTTTTACCCACTTTGCAAAGATTCACAAACTCACCACTTGACCTGCAACCCTGCAAAGTGAGGTCACCTTTCGCGAAAAAAATGACATGTTCCAAGATGTTTCGTGATCCAACAGTTAGTTAAGATGGTGATTGTTACTGGGATGTTTCTGGATATTTCACCATAGTACATCATGCTTACAGGTGCTGGGTTTGTTTTTTTTCAGCCACCTGATTCAATCACATCCATGGCGGTGGCTTCTGAAGCCAGTTGCTTGTTGGGTTTGGAGGCGAGCACATGCCCACGGCCAGAGCAAGGAGAGTTTCGATTTGGTTCACTCCCAAATGATTGGAGCTTAGGGACAGAAATGTCTTGGAGCTTATTTCTGGAACATACCCTCTGGTAAACTAACATAGCCATGGAACATCCACCATTTGAAGATGTATTTCCCATTGGAAAAATTGAATTTCCATTGCCATGTTGGGTTACTGGAGGGAATTCTGTGTGGTGGTTTCAATATAGTTATTTTCAATTTTACCTGTACCTGGTGAGATGATCCAATTTGACGAGCATATTTTTCAGATGGGTTGGTTCAACCACCAACTAGTAATTCTGCACAACCTTTTGTGGGATATGGATCTGTATGAATCTTTGATCTTGGTATATTATAGCAATGTTTTGATTTTACATAGATTGTCTGCATTGAAAGGTCCGTTCTGTAGAGTCATTTAGCTGTTGTCTATGTATTATTTATGATATTTATATATATATATACCACCTTACAGCCACTTCCTACCTCCCATGCGAGACTTCTAGGAATTGGAGGAGGGATCCCAAAATGATGTTAACTGTGAGTGATTTATTTGACAAAAAAATGTTTCCGATTGCTGGGGGAATGTATACAGTAATATATTCCAAACTATGTTTGAAATGATAGCAAAGGCACAAGATGCGCACCGGCCCCTACTGGTTATGAATGAATGGAATGGCCCTACAAATATGTCACAGGAGTTATAACCCCTATATAAGTGGAGTTGTTTTACCCCCACATATAACCAGTAGGGGTCCCATCTTGTACAGTAATTCAGACGTCCGGGAAACCCATTGGCAAATTGGCTGATTCAACTCTTCTCCAGGAGCTGCCGATGTCACCTTTTCCAAGCTCTTGGTGGGGAGAACCAAGAGTTGAATCTGATTACTTGTTGTTTGTCCCGCCTCAAAAAGGATGAAGACCTCAGAAAAAAAGGTGGTACTTGTAGATGTTTGGAAAATTGAGTGGGTATGTTTTCCTCCCTTTTTTTTGGTGTGCATGTTTTGTTTCTTTACACAAATGTTAAAGGTATGTTGTATTTACATGGTATGATTGCTTTGAAATTGGCCCGGTGGACCTCTACTTTATATTTATATGTTCTGTTTCTTACACAGGCACACCATTGAAGCGTGTCGACCCGATTACTGTAGAAGTCCTCCAAAAAAATTCAATGCCAGTCGGATTTCTTGCCTGGAAGGCGGGAATAGAATATCTAGGTTCCCCCCAATTTATTGCTATGTGGTGGCAACTCAAATATTTTTTATGCTCACCGGATCCTTGGGGAAAATGAACCCATTTTCACTCATATTTTGTCAGATGGGTTGGTTCAACCACCAACTACTGTAGATTGCGACGCAACATCTCCCAATTTTACGGCTTTCATGTTGTTTTTTCCCTGTTTTTGACCCACCCACCTGGGTCACTGACATTTCAAGCGTGGTTCAGCTGAGGATGCTTTGGTCACTAAAGCTGCCAAGCAAAGGCGGAGCTGTCAGGGTCGTTGTCTATTGAACTTTTTCGACAGGGAATTTGCCAAACAGAAGCCCCAAAGGTTGTTTTTTTCATCAGTTTTTGTGATACACCGTCACCGACTAAATGATACTCCAGATATCTTCCTTATCATGCAAACTTCCAGAAGTAAGGCTTAAGATCTAATTTGACACCAGAAAAGTCAAGGCCTGTGCCACTTCTCGCCACGATCTTTGAGTCGAAGCAACAAACATCATGTTTGGGCCGTATTCAGAGACTGAACTATCTACTATACTATGGCAACATATGGTCACCATATATCCGGAAGTAAGGCCCCCCAAATTGTGCAAAAAAGAAGGATCATTTTAAGTACTTGGATGTTTCAGGAAGTTATATAGTAAATGGTTAGTAAACCGGTTACAACCTACTTATAAAAGGGGGTATCTTGGGGTTATAACCCACTTTATTCCTAACACTTTACTAACTTCTTGGGACATCCAAGGAGTTTTCCCATGCGGTGGTGACCTCCAGGCCATCGGCTGGTGAACTGGTTCCTGTTGCACCATCCACCGCCTTGGTGGAGATGAAATCGGAGGATGTCCACAGCTGCGATTCCCAGCGAAAAAGGAGCAATGGAAACGAATCTCCAGAGGCATCTTAAGTTCCACAAGCATCAGCCAAACATGGGTTTAATTTCGGATTCTCAAGGTTTTCCACGTGACCACGTGTTTTTTTGAAGAAACCTTGCTCTTGAAGGCGGTTGACATCCAAAAAAGTGTCCCTTTTCAAACAAAAATGAAAGGCATGGTCCTGCTGGTTATTTGAATCCAGGGTAGGGGTACAAACCAAAACGCATCCCAAACAGGTGGTATTAGATATGTGTTGATGCCTTATATTTCTTGAAGAGGGTTGTGGGACATTGGAACCAGGTCAAACAAACTCGCAAGTGCGGGTCACTTGTTCCCTTGCATTTGACATAGTTGATTTTGTGCAAGATCCAGGGTGAAATGTTGTGAAACAAGCATAGTTTGCCGGTCCACTTGCCCTTTGAAGTAGGGGATAGCCAAAGACAGACTTGAAAAATCACTTGCTTGTATTCAAGGGACTGCAATTTATGCAATTAATATGTGCCATAGTATTTTCTCCAAGTCAACTACGAAATTCCCAAACCATACTGTTGGTTCAGAAATCCGGGATTCACTAGTTGAGGTTGGTAGTTTATCCCATTAAAGGATATTAAAGGTCCCAGAATTTGCGACGGGTTTTGTTTCAAGCCAGGTGATGCAGGATTTCTGAAGCATCAACAGTATTAGGCAGCAGTCAAACTGATTCCTTTCCACAAGAGATTGCAATAATATCGAGAATATGAATATTATTTATATACCTGGAACCCCAATGACCTCTATTTTTGAAGGTGAACCCCCCAAAACAAGGCCGAACTTCCAATCAAAACAAGGGGCCCCATTTGGGTTCTAGGCATAGGTATATACAAACAATATGATGCTACTGACTCTCTTCTAGGGATTCTCAAAGCCCATTTACAAAAAAAAACAAAACAAAAACAGATCAACCCAGCCATCCTCTGAAAACGTCGAGGTCTACGTGGTGAGCCAGGTTCTCTGCAATTTTTGGTTCCAGGGCCGTTGGCGGGCCCAGGTTGGGGGAGGCTTCACCCAGGTTGGAAGATGATGTTCCTTTTCAATGTTGTGATTTTTCAGGTTCCACGTTAATTTTCCAGGGTGTAATTAATTGAGAATTGTGTGACAGTAAGAAACCGAAACGTTGGGTGAATGAAGGGTTGATACTTTTTTCTCCGTTTGGATTCATTGGGACCACAAAAAAAAATCTACTTATCGGTTTGGGGTTAAGCCGTCCCCTTCCCAGGAGGCTTACGGAGGTTTTCGGTCTCGAGTCGAAAACGACGTCGTGGAGAGAAATTCCGCTTAACGGCTGAAGCTTCAGGTCAAAAGGCAATGGGCAACTGCCCAAAATAGCTGTTCACTTTGTTGATGTCCAATTCTAATTCTGTGTCCAGCAGTGAAAGGCAATATGCCATCTGTAGTTTTCCCAATCACATTTTGGGAAGGTATCACTAAGTCTACCCTCCCTGAAACTAACAGCGAGTTTCCTGCTGAAAATTGATTTTGTTGGTTCAGATGAGAATTTCCTTGGGGGGCGTTAAACGGCAAAAGGCCTACTTTTCAGAGCTGTCAGGCTGTGAGTTTTAGGGAGTGTAAGTCATCCAATGTCCAAAGAGGTGTCCAGGCTTCCCAGGCTTGTTTTGGTTTCCATCAAGTTTTCTGTTCTTTTTCCACCGGCCTGGACCCAGGATAAACTTAGGGGGAAAATGGGGGAGTCCTCTTTCAAATTGATGAACACGGGAGCTGCAGGGCTTGCTCCCCGGTAAAGAGATGTGGGTCAAACCAATGAAGTGTATGACGCAATTGACAGAAATGATGCTGGCCTTACCAACGATCGCTGGTTTTGATAGGAAGCTACCTCCAAGCAGGCGGATTGATGATTGACAGTTGATTGTTGAATGATATGATAATATGAACATGTAATTTGAGGCCTACCTAAACCTTGCAACAGTGCAAAAATAGCCATCACTTTTTATTAGTGCCCCTTTACTAACCTTCATGAGCCACTGTTACACTGCTTAGGACCCAAGATATCATATTATTATTGTATACCCAGATGATTATAGTTCATCCAGATTGCCGTCTGATGACTGGGGACAGCCCTAGGATCTCAAAGGGATCGTACTGCCTCACTTGAGATGGCTTTCAGTCAGTTGCTCCGTCGCCGCAATCACAGGATTCACGTTGTAGTGCCGTCGAAGACAGACAAAGAAGTGGTCCCAATCAGCTGGGTGAGATTGAATGATTCTGAATGATATGTTACAGTCAACCAACCTTGCTAAGACAGGAAAGATGCTTTCAGATTGTTCAGCCCCTCAATCTTTGATCACCCAAAAGCCCAGACAAGAATTTGCCATTGGGAGATTTGAAATTGGTTGTTGAAATTGTTGGCCCAATTTGCTGCCCGAAAAATCAAAGAGCTCTGATTTCAACATAGGTCCCAATTTTGAAGGGGGTCCAATCAACAAACACATTGCTCTCCCAAACTTTAAGCTGCCCACCGGAAGAAAGCATTTGGTCATCTAACCAAACCGACGAACGTCGTTTTGTTTTCATCACTACCCATGGCGGTCGACTGCCGTTGGCGGAGTTTGCTTCATGAGCTGACGCAGGCGACGATGACGATTGGGCCGACGGTCGTTTTTTGGAGTTGGGGGTTACGTTTTTTTTTTATTGTTTTTTTTATTTTGACATTTTGGCGAAGTCCTTTTTGAGACAGGAATTCTTCATCTTGTATCTTTGGGTTTTCTGGATGGTGGTGGTCTCAATTGTTTTTTTTTTAATGTTTTTTTGTTTGATTTTCCACCTCTAAGGAAAGGATTCAATTTGACGACTGGCTGATATTTTTCAATTGGGTGAACCAAATGTTCAAACTTGTAGGCTCGTTCACATGTTTTATTTTTGATGTTCAAGGCCTGAAAGAAAATCGCATTCCGAATATTCCATGTTGACACCCCTATTTTTTTGGCACAAGGGACATGAATAAATCTCTCTGCATCAAGGTCATAGGATTATCCCCACCGTGATTTTTTGATGTAAAGGTGTATACGCCCCTTCCCCCAAATCAACTCATTTTCCCTACCCATAGAATCCATGTGCGGTATATTTACCTACATTTACCATATTTCACCATTACAAACAACCAAATGTAGGTAAGTATACCAGTATACCATACATGGATGGTATGGGCTATGACAAAAAAGCTGGAAAAACCCATGTCTCGTTTGAATTTTCGCCCCAGGAATTGGAACGACAAAGTGCAGAACTTCAACAGTTACGGAGGGCAGGATCCAAGGAGGAAACCCGGAAAAACCGGTACATTCCAAACGCTGCCGTGCAAAACCAAACCCGGGGTGGTTTTTTTGTTGGGTTTCAAGTTTCAAACCTGTTGTTGTTTTTGTTTTTTTTGTTTGTTTATATGCTTGGAAATGGTGAGCATTAAAAATTGGGGACATGTTGGGGATTTTTATAGTGGGTAAACGAAGGGAATTTGTATGAACCTTCACGATTTCCACGGTTTTTTGCAGTGGAAAAGGCGCCTAATTGATAACAAAGAAACAACCAACAAGAAATCACAGGTACCCTCCCTGAAACTAACAGCGAGTTTACCCCTGAAAATAGGGGCCCCCAGGAAGTTTGGAGATTCCAAACTTGGAAACCAGCATTTTTAGGGGCGAAAATCTTAGTTTTAGGGAGGGTAGTGTAGACTTTTGTACAAGTATCATTGGATATCTTTTGGTTCCCCTCGGTTCAGCTGAGCGATCATCAAACCTGATGAATCTCACCTCAACAACGCACTTTTTCGCATGGAAGATTTGGACGTCATTGAACATAGCTGACATAGGAAAGTTTCACCAAACTGATTGTACAGCTATGGTATAATTTTTAACACTCGACACTCTTCCTGAGAATCTGTAAGATGTCTTTTGTTTTGCCATCTAGTTTTGGATCTGATCAAGATGAATTGTTGCCATTTGAGAAGGCAGAACATTTACACTATGTCATTTATGTGGTTGGTTGGTGGACATACTTTGCAGCTTACAGTCATCCAACAAGCAAATCTACGTACATGAATCGATGATTTGACTTATTTTCCATATTGACTTTCCTATTTGAGCTGAAAGTTGAGGTGCCGCAGCTCAAGATAAATGCCATAGTTCCTTCCTTACATGCTAAGATCATCCCGTATTTCTGCCAACCTTTGAACCTTTGATCCAACATTTCAAGCATATGCAGGAAGTACATGATGGAGTGGCCGCTCGGAGTGGAGAAACATCGATGGTGAAGAAGTTGCACAGTTTGCCCTCGCACCAAAAAACCACGAGAAACACAAAAGCGGAAGAGTATTTGTCAACTCAAGACCATCATTTTCAGTTTTTGTATTGTTTTGTTCTGTGTTTTGTTTCACACGTTGTGTTTTTTTTGGGTTTTGGGTGGGTTGGTTGGATCCATATTTTTCATATCCCCAATTCTTTGTCACCGAGGGTAGCACCTTGCTTCCCGTTCCCGAATGGAAAGTGCCGGTGCTTCCACACCAGCCGATCCCGACCTTGACGTCGCAGCAGGCGTAACTGGGGGAGGGGGAATGATTGCCCGATTTCCCGGGGCTGTGGCGTTTGTGTTTCTTTTAACGGGTCTTTTAACGGGAGTCGTGGAGGGAAGGTTGCTTTTTTTGGTGATGACAATGACGACTTGAAGTTTTATAGGGTTCGAGGTGGTAGTTGTTGGTTTTTGCATTGGGAAGTACAGGTATATAAATAGAATTAAATAGAAAAGTCATTAGTTTACTGGTTGGTGGTTTCAAAGATTTTTTATTTTCACTCCTATTTGGGGAAGATTTCCAATTTGACGAGCATATTTTTCAAAGGGGTTGTTTCAACCACCAACTAGATAAGTCATTAGTTTATGTTACCTCACAAATTGTGGATTGAATGGCTCCGTTTGGAGTTGTGGATTTGTTGTCTTTTTTCTGCTACTATAGGGAAGCCGGACTCGTCAAAAAGATGGGAGGGTTTGTTTGCCGCCGAGTTTTTTAGCGTAGTTTTTTTCAGGGGGTCGATTTGAAAAAACATATGGATGCAGAGGGGTGTTTCCTAAAATGGTGGTACCCAACAACCATGGGTTTTCCTACTAAAACTGATCATTTTGGGGTGTGACATTTGGGGGAAACCCACCATTTAATGGAAACAGCCATATAGGATTCGTGGCCATCTACTTCGGAACTCCGGTTGATGTTAAAGAGTTCTTATAAGGTGATTCTGATACTTTTTGGAAGTTTTTTGGAGGATGGAATTTATTTGGTCAAATTATAGCGACCTCACGCGACCTCACCCCAAATGGTGGTTTAGTAGGGGAAATCCTCTTATTTCAGGAAAATCTAGGTTGGTGAAATGCTATAATTTGGCCAGATTTATCTATGTTAGATGTGGGGGAAAGTAGACACTTCTACTTCTAATTGTCAACCATTTTGAACAAATCTCATATGTACACTCTCTAGAAGTAGTCGACCGCAATTTAACAACATATGCGTGATGCATTTAAGGCAACAAAAACGACCTCACTACTACCGACCTCACCTCAAGTCTCAAGTGGTAGAATTCCTGCCGCAAAAATGCGAAGCCCTCCTGCCGGTGAAGGGTGAATCATTCTAGTTTGCCTACTATCGATGTATGATGTTACCAGATCTTCCGCAGATCATTTGCAAAGTGCATTTGCCTGGCAATTCTTTGTGACCTCTTTGGGGTGTCTAAGTGACCATTTTGTCAGGATGAAGTGACACTGAAATCCTTGTAACTCGGCGTTTGGTAAGAGGCGGATGACTCTCTACCAACATGACTGGGGAAGTGTTGAGAAAACTCGGAATCCAGGTAATTCTGCTGGGGGTGGTTAAGTGACCCGAACTCAAAGGTTGGAAAGGTGACCTCTATGGGGATTTTTAGAGGTCACGGCGGCTTGAATCATCTGGATGTTTGCGATTTCTTGATTTCATCAAGTCATGTTCTTGGATTTGTTGGATGTTACTTTTACCTCCTATACCATGGGATGAAAATCACCATTTTTTCACCAACCATTTGGGAAAATATGTTTTGCTTGAGCATCTTAAGCAAATCCAAGTGTGTAAAAGTTCTTGAACAAAAAAAACGATTTGACTCCAGCTTGCGCAACTGGGTGGAAACCACCAGCACCATCTAGATTCTAGATTAATCATACACAAACACACATACAGTACAGAGTATGGAATGAAGAGAAAGACAGAATCGAAAACAAGAAACAAGGAAAGAAGCAATTATACTGCCAAGTGGACTCTGGATATGCAAACCTACCACCTTTTGTTCCCAGAACCTGAAACATCTACATTTCTGTACGCTGACATAGCCATGGAAAATTCACTTGATGGTATTTCCCCAGGAAGACTGGGGGATTTCCATGGCAATGCTCTTGGCTGCCCTGAGGGTGGACAGCTCTTGGTCCCTGACGCTCTCGCGGAATAATAACTCGCGTCCTGCGAGCGAGGGAAAGGCGCGGAGTTTGTTGGCAGACATTGCTTGGTGGATTTTTGCTCCTACGTAGTGGAAGAGGCATAGTATCCCTTACTACAGATGGGGTACTGGCTGCCAGTTTATAAGGAACGGGCCCATAACTCACTCCACTTTTTATATGGGGTTTTATAACCCTAGTGATCCCCAATCACCTATAGATTAAGGCCATTTAACCAAAAGAGTTCAACTAAATCAACCCGGCTGTGAAGGGTAAAAAAAACATCATTTTGCCCAACAAAAGCTCCCATACCAGGTGATTCAAAGTGCCCTTTTCATCCCCTAGTTGGAGGTCACTTAACCCCTTGAAAGGGTCACTTAACCATCCCCAAAAAGGTCACTTTGAATCACCTGGTAAGTGGCACATTAGTTAGTGCAGAGTTGAGTACAGGCTGAGTAGATTCTCGATCTTTTTGAAGCGGAACTCTTTGGAAAAAACACCGAATTCCCCGAAGTGTTGGGTTTTTGGTGGAAAAACATGGGATGGAAGTTTTTCCTACCCATTAAAGGGGCCATTATAAGGATGCCTCTTAAGCATTTAGTATCGTTTTTTTGGGTGGCAAAAATTTCTCTCCTTCGATTCTGGCTCTTGGAGTAGCCATTGATGTGTCCAGCTTCTGAATTGAACAGTTGACGCTTTGGGATTCCCACATCGCGGTGATTCAAGGGATCCAAAAATCATGGGGGAGAAACATGCCAAGGGTTGTCGACGTAAGCCATTATTAATAGGTATCGAGAATATGTACATAATTCCTTACTAGGATGTCACGCAAACTTAGGATCAATGGCTTTCATAACTGACTACACTCACACACACACACACTCATACATTGTCAATACTTCCTTCCAATAACTAACCATTGATCGTACATTGGAGATGCCAGTATACTTGCATATCCCAGGAAGTTAAGTAAATGGTTAGTAAATGGGCTTTGTATAACCTGCTTATAAATGATATATTTTAGGGTTATATATAACCCAATTACTAACCTTTTTACTAACTTCCTGTGACATCCAGAGTATCCCAGTACAGTCGATATACACTAGACTCTTTTCACTCGCTGTGTTTTTTGTTAGGGTATCACGGCCCCATCCATTGTCGTTCGGCAAATTATAGCGACCTCAGCCAAGGTCACCTCAAACAGTGGTTTCGTAAAGGAACTCCCCGTCAAAATGCCAAAAAAAATCCAAACCAAAAACGCATCCATCAGCAGGTTCTACAAGATGAACCCCTAGTTACAATGGAATTTATATATACTGGAACCACTATAAACAGCCTTCAAGTTAGTAAGTAACTCCTGCTTCTACTTCCACCTTTGTTGGAGTTTTGGGCCCTTCGACAGCCACCAGGAACCCCAGCAGGAGGTGACGAAAGACTCCAAGGATTCCAAAGATAGTCCTTCTGCGTCTACTGTGTGTCTCGGCAGGGGTTTGGAACCCTGGAACCCTCCTGACTCACCAGGGTTTTTTTAATGAATTTTCAGCCCCGGTTGTTTAGGGGATTTGTTGGGGATGACAAAAACTACCCTGTTAAAAAAAGGGACTAGGTGGTGGCAACTCAAATATTTTTGGAATTTTCACCCCGGATCCGGATCCCTGCAAAAATGATCCAATTTGACGAGCAGCATATTTTTCAAATGGGTTGGTTCAACCACCAACTAGCTCTGTTATATATAGGGATTATTTAATAATCCTTTTTAAGGATACCTATTAAACAACCAGGATTCAATCAGAAATGAGAAAGGGTTTTTTCGTGGCTCACAGGGGTCACGAAATGGGACCCCATTTCTATGGGATGCGAAGAACGAGGCAATTTTGTTAAAGTATACATACTGGACAGGTACATCACCGAAACATCACCGAAATTTCCTGGAAAAATTGAGACCACTTAAAAAAAGGACATGTCGACATTTTCACACCGTCATTTTTCAATGGATTTGTTCGGAGATTTCGGGGACATAGCCAAGGGAACTTCCGCATTGAGGGAGCAAAGGGAGGTGCTTGAACTAAGGTTTTGGGTTGGGATTCTAGAGAAGCTTGGAACCCCAACGACCTCTATTTTTGAAGGTCAACCCCCAAAAACAAGGCCCAAACTCCAGGGTCATTTGGGTTGCAGGGAAGAATATTCATGATTTTCCTAGTGGCTGTACAACTGTTAATTCAGAGTAGGGAAGCCAAGTGTTT
Source organism: Breviolum minutum Mf 1.05b.01 (assembly GCA_000507305.1). Classification (NCBI taxonomy): domain Eukaryota; class Dinophyceae; order Suessiales; family Symbiodiniaceae; genus Breviolum; species Breviolum minutum. The sequence continues at coordinate 450,551 of DF239065.1, read as the reverse complement.
GAAACGGTCTTGACCTCGGGAAGGTGTTTATTTCATATATCACTTATTTTTGTTCATGTATCACTTTTGATATAGGTATACTAGGTGGTGGCAAGTGGTTTGAAATATTTTTTATTTTCACCCCTACCTGGGGAGGATTCCCATTTTGACTAATATTTTTCAAGTGGGCTGAAACCACCAACTAGAATAATTTCAACAAAAAATATTTCTGGTCAAATTACAGCCTATCGAAAACACGACCTCAAAACCCTTAAATGGTGGTGAATAGTAGAGGAAATGGGACCTTTGGGGCTTCTCAGCAAAAACCGGGTGGTTGGTGAAATGCTGTTGATGGTTCAGAAATCTGGCGTTCACCAGTTGATATGGGTAGATCTCACATTATTTACGACAGGTTTTATACATCCCAGGTCCAAACGGTGGTTGTTTGGCATTTCTTCCATCAACAGTATTATTCCAATTTGGCCAGATATTTTTTGCACATGGGAATTTCCAGCCAAAAGGCCTGGCAAAACGCTGCCCGGCAAAACCTCTCCTGCGTGATCCAACTTGGATCATTCTCCGCCCAGGATTTCCAGCTGGATGCATGCTCCACAGGCTCAGCTGCAAGAAATCAACGTCCGGGCAGCCCAGGGTACCCGGGCCCCTCAGTCATAAGGATTTTATAAGCGGCCCATTTATAAGGGATATCCTGATCATATATAGGCCTTAATTTTTGGGCTGACATCACGGAACTGGTGTTGCGATGTTCGCTCTTCATCCAATTTCAGGGGCCCATAGCTCCCCTGAAACACGGGTGAAAAACGACAGTTTAACCTATTTATAAGGCCATTGATGGGCGTTATAATTTCATGTATATATACAATTAGTTGTGAGATAGGCGACACACACACACAATGATGCCTCACCAAAAACAAAACTGACTTTCAAGTCGTTTCTATAGTGTTTTTCTTTTATTGGGAAGTAGCTGGTGCCGCAGATTTGTTTGCCGCACCAAATGCCGATTCAAACCTGCCGTTTTTGCATGTTGTACCTCTTTTGTTTTGAGGAAGACTTAAGGTATGAATCCTGAAAAGGTACTAAGAACTTTCAATCTTTCGGGGTTGTTTGGTGAAGAAGTCCGGGATGTTTTAGGAAGATTGTGGAACCACCTCAGGTAGTTTGACTTTGAGAAATGACACCCCAATAAGTAGCCTTACAAATAGGTAGCTGGGGTTATAACCTCTATAAGTGGAGTTTTGCATGGGTACTTAGAACTGGTAGGGACCCATCTTGCTCCTGGCGAAATATGCATGGAATATTGAAACATATCCATTGAAGCTTGACATGTGGCTTCGGGTCCCTGGCAGATTCTGAAGTTGTCGGCAGCCACGAAGGGCACAGAGGTGTGGGGATTCCGTGGTGGGGACGCAGCCAGGGATGATGGAAAGTGGAGGATTCAACATCAAGACCTTTACCTATAGGTGGTGTTTTGAAAGGCTTTTATTTTTTTACCCTTAAAACTAAGGAAATGATCCAGACTTCAGTAATGCTCAACCGTATCGCTACTGCAAGATAAGAGTCCGTCTTGATAGTTTCCAGGTTAAATGGGTTGGCAATTTTCAGGGTGGCCATAGCGCGATAGGTTATGAGTAACTGCCACCAGAAATCGGTGGTGGCGTGCAAACTTGTTTTCCCACCCCCCAGATCAATCAAAGAATCCACCTCCATTAACAAGCTATCCTACATGAGTAACGTTTGGCATCCCCTTTTCAAGGAAACCCGGTCACTCAGACAGATCAAGCCCGGCATTCTGGAAAAATCCGGGCTTGACAGTAAAGTACCCAAAACTCACCACAAAACTCTTCCCGTTTTTCTCAGAAGCTTGCGAACGAACAGCCATTTGATTCAACAGGAATTCAGTGGGCTGGATGAAACTGAGGAAGCTGGGTGTGGCACCTTAAGGGTTTGCAGATCAAGTCGGACAGTTTCCTCGAGTTTTGCGGACCGTTTTGTTTTTTGTTTTTCAGTTTGTTGGTGGCTAAAACAACTACAATGTCAACATGACAAAGGATCTCCATGACCTTCTTATGGATATCACTGTTTCGAAATTATGCCTGGTAAAGTGGGCTACCTGACTTCATGGTCGAGCTTTTGGTGGAACTGACATGCACAACCATTACACACAAGGAACATGGGACATGTGTCCTTTCTTTGGAGGGGGGGACCCTCAACAACCTAGCTAGGCTTTGGGGAACATAGCCAACATAGCCCTCATATGTTTTGAGTCTTGATCACGTTTAGCTTTGATAATATGAACTATTGGCCCAGGATATCATGAGAATTCAATGGTACCACCCCAATGCCACCCCTCCAAGAAGTAAGGCCTGATTAAGGGATGATGGTGGTAAACAACCCTTTAATAACACCTTATTTCTTGGGGTAGGTGAGTTGCCTTTGGGGTTGAACAACCCTTAGATTCCCATCATTGAACCCCGGAAGTTGAGATCTGTAACCTGAGATTGCGATTTCTTCAAGCCCCCTTCCAGTCCAGGATTGTGGGAAGTTGGAAAGCCATAAAACCATCATGTTTCAGGTTTAAAAAAAAACCTGTGACATGATCTGGAGTACATGTATTTTCCAAAAAAACCAGGAGCGTTTGGTTGAAGCCCGGAATCCTCAAAATCACAGGGTAGTAGCCACTTTGGGAGGCGGAGAAACCAGCAATCCAACTGTGTCCAAATAATTCTTGGAACCGCATTTGCTGGCCCTTAAAATTCATGGAAAAAAGCAAATCCACACTGGCCAATTCCCTTCACCAGATGCAGATGATTAGTTAAAGGACGAATTACAAGGGCATCCTTGAAAGTTAGTTACTATAGTTAGGAAGTTGGTTTTATAACACTACTTAGTGGACTTAGGCAACCTATTTATATACAGGGGGTCATTTTCCATAAGTACCATGGACATCCCAGTAATCAAAGGATGAACTCGTGCAAGAGTTCGATCATCAACAGGATTTTCAGCTGCCAAGAATCTCTGTGAAACAACATGCCAATGATGAACCTCATGTAAGAGTTGATTGGAAACTTGGATGAATTATATGTCTTTTGGTATATCATATGCTTAAACCAAAAAAATCTCACCAAAAATAAAAAGTTAATAATATGATGCCTCCATTCCGACCCTTCCCCTACCTAAATTCGTCCATCTTTTCCATTCCCGCTACTATCCTCAGGTTCACCGTGATGCGTGCGCAGAAGACCAAAAAATTCATCTCCCAGAAGTGCGCTGAATGGGTGGCAAGAGGGATGATGCCTATCCTGGATTTATTTTGTTGGAGCGAGCTATGGGGGTGAATTTCCAAAATGGTGGTATGTATTGACACCACCAACTGGTCATAGCTTATGGAGGATACACCAAATGACATGAGTCAAAATGTTCATTTCACTTTGGGTTTAACCAAAACAGGTTGTTCGAGTTTGAGGTATCACTTTTTTCTAGAGAAACTTTGTTTAATTATAAGATGTTATAAGTATATACAGACGATATAGGCATAATAATGTAGAATTCATTCCCTACAATTGAGAATACATGTATGATAATATTAACATACCTCGAACCCCAATTGACCCCTATTTTTGAAGGTCAACCCCCCAAAACAAGGCCGAACTTTCAATCAAAACAAGGGTCATTTGGGTTCCAGGATGGTTCCAGGTATATACGAGGCTTCTCCGCCACTTGAGTTACCAGCCATTCCTTATTTTGCTGCTTTCCAAAACGTCAAAACTTTTAGACCAATTTTTTCACCCTAAATTCCCAAGAGAAGAAGCATTTCCCAACAGAACATCAAGGATTTGTCGATTCCCCCATTGAAATTCCCAGCTCCGAGGTGATGAAAAAACCGTGACCTTTTTTGGGATGGTGAAATTGTAACCCTTTCAAAGGTTGTTGGTGACCTCCAACAATCGGGGAATCAAGCCAGGTCACGGCTTGAATCACCCATCTCCAGGGTTTTTTTGCTGTTTGTTCGGTTTTTTTGAAGGGAAAGTTGCATGAATTTTCTAATAGGGGACCTGTTGAAGGCGGTGAAGTATGATGAATCCCTAAGGGGTGCCATTTTTTCAGACAACCCCGGGTTTTTGGGTGAAAAAAATCCACCATCCCCGGCTGATATAGGTGCCGGAAGGTTGTTGGGAATGTTCACTAAGATGGGGAAATTTTTATTCACAACACTTCCTAAATTGATGGAAATCTTTTTGAAAATCTCCCTGATTTCCTAACAGCAAGTTTGCACCTGGAAATGGATGATTGGACGACGATTGTTTCCTAGGCCCGGCCTATTTCTAGGGGCGAACTATTGGTTTTAGGGAGTGTACTTAATAGCCCTCATTTAAAAGCCATTTAGGCCATTTTGAAGGGGTGCTAACTGTACTTACTAAGTAGGATACTTACCTCCAAGTAGATATGCCTTTTTGAGATTTTTGTTGCGCGAGGCCGTGGTACGTTATCAATCCAGACACTAGCCTGTGGGGGAGCATTTGGCAGGCGGGGGCAGTCATGCCTTTTGGGTTGGGTTTTGCGTACTTGAAAATGCAACATATATCCCAATTGGTCAATATAGCGACCTCACAGGACCCAAAAAACCCAATGGTGGTTTACTAAGGGAATTCTCCCTATTTTTAGGGAAACCTAGGTTGGTGAAATATTATGATAATTTGGCCGGACAAAATACATCATGGGTAGCCACTGTTGAATGTTTATACGCATTCTTTATCCAATTTATGATATATGCAGATTGTTTCAAACTGAAAGTTTGATGACAAAAAACATATTAAAAAACCATAAAACTGGTGAAATTAATCAGTGCTTGCATCACAGTAGATTACAACAATATATTCCCTTAGACCCCTGAGAGGTGGTAGATAGAGAAGCCATATTAAATACGTGGATGGGTGGACAGCTGCTGCGACGGTGCATTTTGTCTCATTTTGATCATGGTACTTGAAACGAACTTAGAAGCCACTCAAGTGAGAGATGCAAACCCGGTTTCCATCTATACCTGGAAGGGTCAAATTGCAAAGAAACCATGCCCAGAGGAAGCAAGCCAAAATTGGACATCTTCCGAAAATTGGGAGGGGAAGCCCAAAAAACGCCCAAAACAAGACCTTTTCCAAACAAAACAAAAGGTCATTTGGGTTCCAGGTACTTGATATCCGAAGGTTTTTTTAGTGTTTTTGGTGTGGGGGGCTGTTGCGACCTTGCAGAGTTCCTCTCCGATGAAATGGAGAGATTCGGATCATTTTGGTCGTATTTGTCCCTCATTGTTCCTCACGTTATATGATTGGTTTTCGCGTGACAATTTACACCTAACTGGTATCAACTGGTGAACTTTTGCGAATTCAAATCACCTTTTTGAGAATACTTTTTTTCTCAAAGATGGGGGGATTCTATTTCATGAGCCTTACCGCTTACCCCCCCGAAATGAAACAATGTCCCCTAAAAGGAACGCTGCACTTCCAACCATCATTTTCAACGACTATTTATTACTCTTAGGCGGAGTTTTCCTACCTCTATATATTCCCATACGATCAATATATATATATATATATGGTATATCTACACCAGCACCCTCCAAGGGCTGGTGTTTGAACCCTAAGGGCTTGCATAAAATGGCACCCCAACTACCATCCATTTGGCACCCCGAAAGGAGGGTCCAGGGGTCCCATGGATTGTCATACAACCTCAAAGGGCGTGGTGGCGGCAGCTTTGCTGTTTGTGGCCTTTGTTACTCCAGTGCAGGTGTGGTCCAAACAAAACGCCGTTGTTGTTTTTTTGTTTGGGTGGCTATAGATGGTGGCAACTCAAATCTTTTTTCTAAGTTCAACCCCGAAATTTGGGGAAATATGATCGAATTTGACGAGCATATTTTTCAAATGGGTTGAAACCACCAGCTAGGTGGTGCTGGTGTCAGGATTGAAGTGTTCCATGTGTGTTTTTGGGGTCAAAACTCGCATTCTTTTCCTATAGTAGGGATGGTCATCAACATAATAATCCCAGGGCAAATGCTGCATCCATGCAATGGATCATCGTGAAGGCATGTGCATGGCATGTGCCATTTGACTATTGACAATCACCCATTGTTCTGTTGGCACTTGCAAAGGAATACGAGTTTAGATGCTGAATTCACACAAATAAGGCTTAAGGCCTTTGCAAACTGCTTGTGGCTGGTCATATGTAAGCTTAGGGTGATTCTTCTAATCAATTCATTCAACGTTGGGCACACACTTCACTTCCAGGATAATATAACTGATGTATGATTTACATGTGCAAGGGTTCAAACTCCTTGGGGATGGTCATCCCACCTTTAACAGGGAATCCTTGCAATGGATATGAGAGCAGAACGATAGGTGTGATGAGAAAAGGATCAAACGATGCTGATTTTCAATACTAAATGATAGAAAAAAATGATGATACTCGCCATGGCATCTTTTTTGCATGTCTCTCGGTCGATTCAAACCAGAAAGTGGTGTTACAACTTGCAACTATTCAAAGTACGCCCTGCAAAAGTGAAAAGTGGAACCTTAAAAATCCACCCATTTGCCATTTGAACATCATTGAGGTTCTTAAACCTCCATGGGTTCCTTTAGCTTCTATCAGAAAAACATCCACAAATTACAAGATCAACAAAGTCTCTTTTCTCCACACCAAGCCTGGCCTAAAAGCTCCCAATTCCGGCGAGGTTGGATTGTTTGAACTACAGTTGGACACAGTCATGATTTTAAGTTGCTTGCCAACTTGTATCCATCAAATCTGTTTTTTTTTTACAGGGCAGCATGGATGGTTGATTTGTTTTAATGGAGTGTTGGTGGGTTAACAAAAAAACGCCCCCCAAAGGATTTTCACGAATCGAACGAATGAAGGAACATGATGGCTTTGGAGTCGATGATGTTCCAGGATTTCCTTTTCGGGGCGAAAAAAAAATCTCAGGGATTCCATGCCGTAAAAAATCGTCCCGGGGGGGGTGGAATCCAGTCCCAGGAGTCCCTTAGTAGTCAGTGATGGGCCTTCGAAGGGCGTCAATATGTTTGAAAAAAAGTATCCATGGGATCCATGTATGGTATTTACCTACCAACTAAACGTAGGTAAATATGCCATACGTGGATGGTATGGGGTATATCTCAGAATCAAGACGGGAAGTAGGCGGGGAAGGCAAGGCATCAGGCAACCATTTTTCATCAGTAAATTATAGTAAAACCCAATTTGCCATGTAAATCCAAAGCAGGGGAAGTTGTTGATGTCTAGAGGGATTTGTTTTGGATGTGAGCCACGAAAAAACAAAAAACCGCAGGGCCCCTAACTTTCCATTGAAATGAAAAGAATCCCCATATTAACTATAGCTGGAGAGGAACTTTCAAAAACCCTTTAAAACATCAACAAGCAGGGCGGGCCCTTTTTTTTCATGTGCCTCATGTGAAGGTTTGCAACCTTAGACTGACAAAACCATACCATCTCTACACAGGTTGCTCATCGCAAGTAAGCCTAATCATCAAGGGGACAAGTATTGGTAGGGCAGAGATCAACAGAAGATAAAACATCGAACCTTTTTTAAAGCGAAGTCGCTTTGATAAATATATCTGGAACCCCAAGGACCTCTATTTTTGAAGGTTAACCCCCCAAAACAAGGCCGATGTTTCAAGCAAAACAAGGGTCATTTGGGTTCAAGGTATGTTTTATAAGACAAAATGCTTCATTTGCTGTTACCATTTGGTATAGTTTTGCAAAATAGTGGGGGGGGCCCCAAATGACCATTGTTTGTTGGATACCCCCGATGATAAACTTGATACATTTTTGGAAAGCCACCCGGAGCCACCCCGGAAAACCAACGAATGTCCCTTGAAAATTCATGACTGGAAGATGTACTTTTCTTGTTGAAATAGTCCCTGTTTTGGGGACATGTTAGTTTTCCAGGGTGCATTTTGTAATCCAGATTTTTTTAGGGCGAACAAAAAATGTGTTATCACAACTTTGAACGATTTCTGGGGCCATCCCATTCCAGTCCAAGGTTTCTTCGTCGACTTTGTTTTCTTGACGGATATGATCTTGCAGTAACTTGGAGTCCTTGGTAACGTGTGTTGCTTCCGGGTGAATACCGCAAAAGAGCGTGAGAAACGCCGTTTATTTTAAGACAAATTGTTCATGTTGATCGGAAGCAAGTCATTGTTTTTGTTCATTGGCAGTTTTTTTGGGATGTGTGGGTGAAATTGTTCACTTTTTTGGGTATGCATGTCAGTATGATTTTGCACAATTTTGCGCATGTGTTCCGAATGGTTTGAGGATTGAAGCAAGCTTTGAGAATGGTTCCGCCAATTTTCACCCACCCACACACACACCTTGTTTGATTGCAAATTTAGCCAACCGTAGTATATATACATGTATATATACATATTTGTATCTTTTCATGGAAGATCCAGATCTAGTCCCATTCCTGCAAGTTTCCTTATGTATCCTTATGTCACTTCCCACCTTATGCCAGACATGAACCGGGCAAGCGATGATATATGACCTTATTCGACCTTGAATGAAATGTCAGGGTTGATTAAGGGGGATTAATTCGGCCTTATTAAGGGCTTGTCAACCATTGGTTTCCCTTAGTAAGGCCTTATTAAACATTTATTTCTTTTGGGAGGGTTACATGGTGGGGTAGGTTGAATAGCCATGATCCAGAATTGCTTTGATTTAGCCTTGGTGAGTTACCTCCATTTACCCAACAAAACAACCAAATGTAGGTAAATATACCACTCCCCATGGATCCTATGGGAAATATGAAATGACCATGCGTAAACGGGTTGCTGGATGGAAGCTGCATCCACCAGTGGGAAAACATCAAAGGTGAAATAACCCAATTCATCCTATAAGGTGGGACCCTACCAGTTACAAATGGAGTTATTTCAACCCTATAACATCTATACAGTAAATGGCCGAAAATAAATGGGTAGCTGGGGTTATAACCCCACTTATATAGGGGTTATAACTCCACTTATGACTGGTAGTGGCCCACCTTGTAACCATTCAATAACTTCCTGGGACATCCAAGTACCCCCCACGCATGCGTTTTGGATCGTTTTGGACTTCTCGGTTGCGCACGGTGGCGCTCAGGTTTTTTACCACCTATTCACGAGACACCTCGGACGGCATCGTGTGGGAAGTCGATTTGCGACGAATTGCCTGGCATTACATGATGCTTGGGGACGAATTTGGTTGAGACATGTCAGTCAGACCCACTGTTGATGGAAGAAGTCCCAAACAACCACCGTTTGGATGAAAAAACCTTGATAAGTAATGCGATAATCTACCAACCTCAACTGGTGAATCCCGGATTTCTGAACCATCAAGAGTATGGATTCCGGATGGTTTTTTGAACTTGTGTGTTTGATGCAGTCTGGAACTGTCACACCTGAAAAAGGTGTGTAAAATCTCCGAAAATAAAGTGTCCTTCTTCAAACTGTCAAGTTTTAGTTGTTTTGATGTAATGGAAAAGTCCTGGTACATCTCGCACCATCCAAAAGTGGCATACCCCTTGCAACATGGGAAAGGTGACTTTTGGTTTGAAACTTCTACATGTACCGTCACCAATATGGACCCACAAAAACCCAAGAAGTTGAAGATGTATCCGGAAGTCCTTTTTTTCAACCGTGGGGGAGGTGGCCCCTGGTAAGGTTCGTTGGGGCCACATTTTTGCTTCACAATAGATATCAAAATTGATCATATATATAGATTTGAATCGTTATGCTTAGTCCACTAATCTCAGGCAACATGGAAACAAATGATGCTTCCAGGCACTTGGTGGTGCTTGGGGGAATCACCTCAAAATACGGTGAGTCTGACAAGCATTGGTGAATTGCACCCTGATTTGTATAGCATTTTCCAAGACAAGAAGTCTTATTTGGATTTGTTTGGGTTGCATTCCTTGCAGCTTTTGTAGAACCCGACCTGCCTACACGCTGCTGATCACACTTCCGTTTTTCTTAACAGACTGGGTTTCCGTTTGATGAAGAGTTCTTCAGAATAAGTCAGACTCCAATTCAAAAGTTTACCACCTTCTTGCCCAATCTGCGGAAAATCAATTCTTAACCATCACCCCTTTTACACAAACAATGGGATGCATCTACTTCATTCCGGATATAAATATCGTGGAAGCAAAGCTAGACAAAAAATACAACTTGACAAGTTACAAGTTGGATCCATCAGTTTGGTCAATGGTTGTTTCTGGTTCCCCCTAAAAGTGGTATATAAGTGGTATATACTGCCAATTGGGGGATTATATATCACCTACCACCTATTAAGGGAGCCAGGAAACTCCACTGATTTGGTGTGTGTGTGTGTGTGTTGATTCTTGGGACCCGCTATGCCCAGGAAGACTTGGTTCTTCCTGGATCTAATCACTGTGTTTCCCTTCGACGTCATCACCCTCGCAGCGGATGGTGGGATGGATGAATTCAAGAGTGACTTGGGGCACCCAGGAGGTTTAACTGTTCCATGGTGAAGTCTGGACCAGTAATTGAGATACCCATTGCTATTTTCATAGCAAGACGGGAGAAGAACGGGGAGATTCCATAGTTTGCTGATTTCTGAATTATCAACAGGAAAAGGGCAGTGGAAGGCAAAAACAATGGAAAGGACAGTCGTCGAATTTTTGGGATGATGTTATTGCATGCACTTGGCTGTTTGCAGTTTTTTGATTATGAGGAATAGACGTCCTCATGATCATGATAAGATACAGGATACGATGCAGGTGCGTGTTGAAATTATGTGTGCGGACCACCAGAGAAGACTTCATGTTCTACACCTCTTCACATTTGTATATATGATATGATTTTTGAAGACAAATATTTCGAATGCCCATGTCAAAGCGTGGCCGTTGCTGACTTCTCTTTGCAAAGGAGTGGCACACCTTGAAATGCTTTGACCAGATGGGCATGTATCAAAAATCATTCTTAGAATTACTGTATAGAAATATTATTCCACTGTTCAACAAAACTTCAGCTATCACATATTTAGTTATTATCCCCATAGAATCTATGTATGTTACTTATGTATATAATTGTATATATATATATATATTTATACCTACAGTTACCATACGAGTCAACCAAATGTCGGTAAAGATATACCATACATGGATCCTATGGGATTCTCAAAAAATCTTTCCTACACTGCATTGTAACAATGCTTGGGCCATCTCGAATTGGGAGCCCAGCACTGTTAGTATCTAGTAAGGCCCACCAAATCATCAACGAAATAAACAACATCACCAAACAACACACCACCACTTGGATCTCCGGAATTTCTCGGGAAAATTTGGAAAACTGCCAGTTTTCCAAGAGAATTTTTTGCCTCCAAAAATGTCCAAAATTGAGGTATCAAAGTGCTGCGCGCCTTGCGCTTGTTGAAACTCATGCGTTTGGTGAAGACCTCGAGGTGGGTGTGGGATTGGATTCATGACCTGGACCAGACATCCATGTTACATGTTGATTCGCTGGGGAGATAGCCCTGCAAAAAAGATGCTTGGAAGAGTATAAACAACCTTCTTTTTGGCTTGGTCCATCTTGGTCCTATCTTTTTTCAGGACACGTCACACCTGACAATTTTTCGCGACGACCATCTGCGGCAGGATTATTCACAATCTGGAGATTCCCTTGTCGATCCCATATCAGAAGGTCGCTCTTGCCAGACACCACGGCAGCAAGCAGAATTGCAAATTTTGGGTGCTAATAGTGCAGTCAGCTTTTAGTGGTCAAGTCCTTAAATTGTGTTTTTTTTGTCAGGATTGTCATCCTAGGAGATTGCTCCGACTTCTAGTATCAAAGTAAACGTACAAGATCACCATACGGACCATGAGTTTTGAATAGTTTTTGAGGATTGGTGACATATTCGCGCACCAATCCTCCAACAACTTCTGTAGTGGATCTTTTTTTGTTGAAAGATTAATCTAGATGAGAGGAATTTTGATCATATACCTTGGGTTGTCCCCCTGCCCAGGGGCAAATGAAGGTATTTATATATTGGGATTCCCTACTAAAAATGGAACAATCCAAGTGACTTTCACCCGGCAGGGGGACAACCCAACATATACCTGAAAACCCCGTCTATCTCGGTACGTTTTTTGATTTTTTATGTTTCACCCTACCTGGAAAACATAGTGTACCATTTTTGTTAGGCCACTGTGGCTGGTTGTAGGGGTACTGTAAAGTTAATGGAAATGAACAGCAACAGCCACGGCTGTTTTCCAGGTAGTTTGTGAAGCCCAAGTTTTTGTTGGAAGGTTTCCTATTTGAGGAGCATTTTCTACATGAAAATCACCTCTACCTATCCTTGGCTACCCCCAGAAATATGGCGTGAAAAAAGGGCTTCTGAAAACCATTGGTTTCCCGAAGGCCGGCTATGACACCCTGATTTCAGAGGGTACGTTAGCCGGGGGTAGGTTGACCAGCCATGATTCCTGTTTGACCGAGGATTTCTGATTGTTTTGATACTTGTGTGTCATTGGGTGGCCTGCCTTTGGGTCGCTTGGTGATAAAAACAGGGCAGGTGAATGATGTTGACTTGGAATACTTGGGAAATCAAAGGGGAAAAACACAATATTATTGTATACATACGTGGACCCTCCAAGGGGTGCCAAATGGATGGTAAAGGGTGCCATTAAGCAACCCCTTAGGGTTCAAACACCACCCCTTGGGGGGTGCTGGTATATAAATATTTACATAATACATAGACCCTGTTTAAATAGGCCAAATATATAGCTGGATTTTTAGGGGCAAAGTTGATGGACGCCTCTTCTGCCAGTTCAGCTGTTTGCATTTAAAACACATGTTTCTGAGTCCGGTGGCTTTCATGGATTTCACCAAGAACAAGGCCCTACAGTAATGGCATCCATATTACTGTATAGATGGTATAGGTTTACGGTTTACCTATACATGCATCATGCATGTTAAACAATTTGCCATAAGTATGGTAGAAGTAATGTAGGAACTTACCTGAAGACTGTGGTTTTGTGCAAGTTCTGTGGCCGAAACTGTGAGGCAATGACACTCAACTTGGGCAGTGACTATCCCAGTAACTGGTTCGACAACGTTGAGGCGGGAGCTGAAGAGCCGTTTTACCAGATGCTGATGAAGGATGAAGTCTTCCCTGATGTATAGATCCATTGCTTGCAATTTTAGGGATGTACATCCAAATTACATCCCTACTACTATGCACCTTACACATGCCTGGTCTCATGATGTCTCGTGGCTAATAGTTCAAATTGGAGGTACTAAAGGATCTCCCCAGAAAAAATCCATCACTTTGAGCGCCACATGGGGCGAAACGTCAGGATCATCAGGACAGAGACCCAGCACGTGCTTTGGATTGGCATAGGGAAGGAAGGGTTCAGAATGCCAGGCTGAGGTGACAGATCCTGGCAAACTAAGTATACCCACAGGCGCCTTGTATACCCACAGGCGCCTTCGTTTGCCCAAAGTCCCACAATTTAGGAATTGGTTTGGGTTTCACGGTTTCACTGCACCTGAGAGCACATACTACGCGCCACGTTTAGGGTTTTAGATTTTAGGGTTTGACTCGGGGTTTCACGGTTCCACTGCACCCTTCAAAGCAGGCTAGAGACCACGTTTAGGGTTTTTACTTTAGGGATTGGTTATTCGTCTACGCCGGTTACCTAGCCTATTTCGGAGCCGGGGCAAACGAAGGAGCCTGGCAGTAACTATACGGTATATACGGTATATGGGGCCGTTCAGGACAGGTGTAATTCCTATTTTGCGTGGCGGATGGGTTCTTACGAATAGAATGTTTGCTATAGAGGGAGCAACGGATATGTTTTGGTTCTGGTATTATTTTGGTAACACGTGGTAGGCAGCACAGCATTAATGAATTGGCAGAACAGACCATGTTTGTGATGTTTTCAAGTTATTTATACTATTTTCCTTTCCTTTCCCTTCCCTTTTGAGCGAAGAATAGCTATATACATCAGTTTTCTACGGGGTGTATGAGGAAGTGGTTACGATATATTTTTCTCAAAATATTACTAAATTGCAAACCAACATGGAAGCCAGAAATGAGTCTTTAAAGAACATGATGTTTCTTGCAGCGAAGTGATTTTCAGGTATCACTAGTTGAGTGTTGAGGGGAAGCGAACAAAATTCGAGTGAACCCAAAGTAAAGGTTTACCAAATCTAGATGGTGGTTTTCACCGGATTTCAGGTATATGAACAATGTCGGCCCCCCAAAAAAGAACAGCCAAGCATTGCTAGGTTTGTTTGTTGACCCCTGTTCTGTTGAGACCTGAGGTATCTACATTGCAGCCTTCTACTTTGTTTCTTTGGCATTGGGAGTGAGAGGGGTGGTGGTTTCACAGATGTTTATAGATCTTCTATTTTCACCACGATCCCTGGGAAACTATACCTTAATATTTTGGAATGGGCTGGAGCCGCCAACTTACAATATATATATATAATATATATATATATTTATATATGAGCATCGGACAAAATTAAAATGACAAAAGTAGTATTGAGAGGGTCGTGGGGTTGCCATTGCTGCAAAACCGATAGGGGCCCACCCTACTTAAGGATGTCCCTTCGCCATGTACCAAATTTTGTCCGTAACTCATATTATTATATATTGAAACTCAAGACATGGGTTGATTTTGGAATGTTTGGAAGACGGGTTTCCTTTTGTGAACAGTGGGTATTTTTCCTAGAGTAAAGAGAGTGTTCCTTGTTGTCTCTGTTGTATAGACGTGTGGTTTTATCATAATGATTTTTTTCTTCAGGGGGGTTCAAATAGTTTGTAAAATTTCCATGGCGGAAATTTCCGGAGGGATTAAACTAAAGGTCACCTAATTGGCGAAAGTTACCCGGATCCCATATAGGATCCATGGGACTGGTACGGTATATTTATCCGCATGAAAAAACCATACACATCAACGGAATCCATGGATCGGTAAATATACCAAACTCGTGACCCAATGGATCATACTGTTGATGGTTCAGAAATCCCAAACAACCACCTGGGATACATAAACCTTGTAAATAATGGGGATAAACTACCAACCTCAACTGGTGCATCCCGGATTTCTGAACCATCAACAGTATGGGTACAACATGAGGCATGTTACACGATCACCTCGGTCGGCTTTGGAGACATCACACCTCAAAATGTGATGGAACGCTACATTTGCAGCGTTGCTTTGGCATCAACATGTCGGTTTCATCTGTTGCGCTGTTTGCATCGGGGATGGATCCGTTTGGGTTTTGTTTCCATGGTTTTGTTTGGTTTTTGTTGACCCTACTAACAAAAACCATCATCAAAGCTGAAATGGAACCAACCGAGTTTTTATTTTGGTTGGCTTTTTGTTGGTAGACCCTATATACTATACCTATTTGGACCTATACATCATATATATTTTTCTTTTTATGCATATATGATGAATCCGGATGAAAATTTATCAGATAAATTGATCAGTACAGACCTTTTTCAACAAAACAGATACGGAGCTGCTCGCATGAGGATTTTATTCGGTTTAGTAACATTGGTGACTGGAAAATCCCACTTCTACATGGCGCTCCTAACCATTGATCAATATATTTGGACATCATAGTGTAGTATTATGGCTGGTCAACCTACTACCCCCACCCCTAAGGTACACCAGAAATAAGGCCTTATGATCACGGGATCAGGGCTTATTAACCATTGGTTTCCCTTACTGCGGCCTTAAACAACCTCTATTTCTGAGGGGAATTAGTTGTTTGAGCAGCCATTCTGCGCCTGGAGTTTGAGTTGTGACCTTCGCTTATCTCAGATATCCCAAGGGCATTTTGTTGGCTTCGGGCTTGGCATGGGCCTATATCCTGGGTGAGGCTGGTTCAAGTGGCGAACCGAGAAGGTTTCGCTATGTTGCCAATCATTTCTCTGAGAGATCATGAGAGATCTACCCTCCCCAAAACTAACATAGCACCTGGAAATGGGCCATCCAAAGAGGAAACTAGTATTCCAACCATGCGTTTTCAGGTGCTATGTTAGTTTCAAGGAGGGTATATAAATCAAGGTTTACCACAAATCTCTCAACAAGTAAATAGGCTAGCCGCTATAGCCTTTATTTGAAATTTATTGAAGGGATAGTTGTTGTGGTGATTGGTTGTTCGAAACAGTTTTTGTCTATTTTTATGTATCCTTTTTATTCGCTTTTGTTGCTGAGATGATTCAATTGAATCAGACTATGGACTCTACGTTTTTCTGACCCCAGATCCTTTGTGAATTATTTCCATTTAACTTGCATGATATTTTTTGTCATCAACTAGATTTGCATATTCTGAAGATTGGTTTGGATTTTGGCCCTTTGTGAATAGCAAGGTCCACTAGAAATATGGTGCACTAGGATGTCCCAGGAATGAAGGAAATGCTGAGAAAATGCTTTATAACCTACGCTCCGGTAAACTAACATAGCAATGGAAATTCCACCATTTGTAGATGTATTTCGTATTGGAAAAGGTGGATTTCCATTGCTATGCTAGTTTACCGCAGAGTACTGACTAACCTGTTACAAACAACTGCCTGGGACATCTTAGTGCATCAAAATGCCATCTCAATCTCGGTGCAAGAGATTTCAATCTGGCGGTTCCAACGGTTTTATTATTATTTTTTTCACCCCCTACCTACAGAAAATAAAGCCCATTAAATGAAGTTAAATGATCACTGTAGTATGATGAGTTCACATGGGTTGAAACCACCATTCACTGATTTGATTTATGTTATCCTGGATGTTTTCCCAAAATACCCTCGATTTGTTTCAATGCCTCATAGGAAATTCCTTCCCAACAAAATCATCATATATTGAACGAGAAGGTAAAAGGTTCCACTTGTGAGTATGTAGATTCGGTGCAAATCTTCAAAAAGTGCTGGGGTATATCATGCTATGAATATATGGGGGGTTCCTAAAATGGTGGGTTTTCCCAACAACCATGGGGTTTTCCTACCAAAAATGATCATTTTGGGGTGTGACATGGGGGTACCACCATTTGAGGAAACAAACACCCATATAGTATCATATAGTCATTGTACTTCTTTCTTGGCCCACATATAGGTTTCGCCCCAGAAAAGAAAAAAAAACACCAACTGACCAAACCCTAAGGATCCTGATATATCCTCAGAACAGGATTTTCCCTTTATATTCCTGAGGATTGGAAGGTTGGGACCCTCAAAAATCAGGAGGTGTTTGGATTCTTAGGGCGTTTAAACCATACCAATTTTCACTCCCAAACTTGGGGAAGCTAGATGAACCCAATTTGCCGAGGATCTTTTTCAAAATGGCTTGGTTCAACCACCAAACAGAAAACACCAACGTACCAAAAGGTGATTTATACCCAATAAATACCCAACTATACTGTACTGTATATGGGATTGATTATTTAAGGTTAACCATCCCAAGGGGCCCTTCCCAGCATTTTCCCTATGAAAACCCAAACAAAAGGTGGCTCCCGTTCGGCGACCCGGCGAGGTGGGTGCCATTGTCAGCGATATGACCTCGGAGAGTCAAGAGTTCAGGACGAGACGCCGATGGGCGTCGGGGGTGGGACGGGTCCCTAAAGATAGACTCCCGGGCCCCTGAAACGAACATACAGCTAGAACCCAAATGGGGCCCCTTGTTTTGATAGGCAGCTAATGGTTTGGTTTGATGGTTTGGATTTCTAGGGGTACCATGAGTAACAATTCCTTTCATTTCCGGGGATCCTAGGAATCCAAACCACCCTTAGGATCCATGGGACTGGTATATTTACCATAGAATTCAACCATCCATGTAGGTGAATATACCAGTCGCATGGATGCTATGGGTGCACTAACCCCCTAAAAATAGAACCCTCGAAACAGGAGATTCCTATTGGAAACCACCATTTTTTTAGGGGCTATATTAGTTTTAGGGAGTGTAATACTGTATCTCGTTCAGGCCACTGGTGCTACCTCTTGCTTGCTAAACTCACTCAGCTTCACCAAACATGATGACGTCACATTTGTGTGGGCAAATGTACCTTTGATGCACCGTAGCTTAAAGGCCTTTTGTAGATGCAACATTCTTTGTGACGTCCCATGGTGTTTTTAAGACCAACAATCAGGATCATGGTAGAATTTGCATTCTAGAGAACAAATCCTTGCAGCTTTGATGATACGGACATGAAATCCATGGTGCATTTAGTCAATTTTTATGGTAAATGTAGGTAGATATGCCATACATGGATCCTATGGGTAATGCAGCCTCATGTGTTTATTGAAGATGTTCTATGTTTGGATCCCTGGCACATTGCCAGAAAAAAAACGGCATGACTTTCAAGTTTCCCTTTTCCCCCGAAACAGAACATGGCTTTGTTTCCTGAAACCACACATATTAGTCGAAGGACCTTTGTTTGTTTCCTTGACAACAATCCATCAAAATTGAATGGGACCTTACCAACAGACCCCGTTCAGCTGCAATCGAGCGGTTTTTGTCGGGGTCCCTTCAGTCCGGAACGGTTTTTTCACCGTTGGAGATTTCCTTGGAAACCAGAAAAAAAAACACAGGAGAAGGATGCATCATCTCAATGTGATGATGCAGGAGCAAGGGTTGCTTGCCTTGGTCAAATGCTGTTTTGTTTGTTTTTTCGCCACCAAAAAATTATAGATGGCTAGCCCTTGCCGATGCTGGTGGGCTTACGTTTTTTTTTTTAAATGGGACATGCCACCAGCTTGAAATATAAATGACCTCGGATATGACAGTTGGTTTTTTTCAATTTCATTGGTTGTTGATGTCGAACAAGTAGGTGAAATTTATGGTGCTTCGGCCCCTTGACCGGCCAGGATTGAGGGGGAATGAAATGAGGTACTGTACATGAGTGTATAGGGATGGGGAAGGCTCCATGGTGGTCGGGGTTTAAAGAATGAGACCCCAAAAACACAAACCCATTTTGCAGAAGGATTCGTTGCACACTGATTTATGTCAAAGGGTTCCATAGGTCCTACGAAAAAGAGGGTAGAATTTCATTCTGGTAAATGCATAGATCAATCAAGTATTACAGGGGGTCATCATGCCCCTAACTATTACAGAGTAGGAGTTCATCCCCAATATAAATCAACCAGCCAAAAATACCAGGGTAAAAATGTATTTTACATAGTTGCCCCCTTAAAGCTTAGGGTGCTTCGCTCTCAGCAACTGTTACAACCCTACAAACATCATTGCATTCCATCTTTTTAGGAAGGGGGTTTCTCATTTAGTAAGGGGGTTTTAGTAAGAGGGTTTCCATGCCTGAAAGACTTACTCCAATAGCACCTGAGACAGCAGGCACATAAAAGAACGGTGTAGTTTCAGGTGCTTTTTGGTTGCTATTAGTTTCAGGGAAGCTATTTTCATTTGCCATACCATGCATTAAGTTATTTGGTATGATGTACTTGTTTCATCTTGTTATATAAGAAAGCTTTTCCGACAATTGATGGTTTTTCAGCGAATCCTTTGGTGCTCGGCTCTCTGGAATGCCATGCAGTAAATTAAGGAATGTTCCTCTTATTTCTTGGAGGGGCAACGTGGCATTGGGGGGCTCTACTAGGATGTTGCAGGAATTTAATAAAAGAGTGATTTCACCTATACTGCCTATACTTCTAAATAGGATATATTAGGGTTTTTTCACCCACTGATCCTAACCCTTGATCCTAACTTCCAATGGAACATCCAAGTAGTCAACCAACCCCGGACACTAATGTAGTTTCCCCCAAGCAACAGTACAAGGGTTTAATAGCAGGGAAACCAACGGTTAATAAGCTTTTATTAATACTTATTAAGGACTTATTTTTAGGGGGGTTACGTTAGGGGGGCCTTACCCGAAAATGTTCCTCCCGAACCCACAAGTTGGTAAAAGCAACCAGCTCACCCAGGCTCCGATGGGACCTCCGCCGTCGCCTTCGCAGTTTCTTCCTGCAGAATCGACACCACTGGGTGGAGCTAAACGGGGACCGTCTTTTTCGTTAAAAACAACGGGGGGCTGAAAAAACATGGTGGTGGGAAATTTTTTCGAAACGCCTTGGGGGTGGTTGGTTGAAAGGTTCAAGGACTTTTTTGGTGAAGTTGTGATGTAGGTATAATGACTTTGTTTGATGAAAGTCTGGATCATCAATTGCATGATAATTGCCAATTGAAGTTGGCGATGGAAGTTTTCGAAACCGCTTAAAGCTTTACTTTTTGACCTTGGGATATATTGACATTTGCTACATTGGATCTGTTCATATTGGACATACACTCCCCACAAATTTAATATAATACAAGATACCCCAAAATGACCATAAAGACTCCGGGAATACCTTTTTCCAAAGCATCGGCGCCTCATTTTGGTCATTGCTGAAGTAACCTATCCCTACGACTTTGGCGGGATTTTTTTTTCCAAAGCATATATACATATATATATATATGTTTTTTTGGGGGGATCCATTCCTCAAATTTCGGGGTGGGGTACCTGCAAAAAACAACCTTTTTAGCTAAAGGAAAAAAACAAATGAACGCAGCAAATCTCAGGAATTAAGTTTTTAACTTGATTTTTTGTTCATCAGAAGTGACGTGGAATTGTTTCTGGGAAAAAATAAAACGACCATTCACCGTACCCCGGTGGTTACCCCAAAGGGTGGTGAATAGTAAGGGCATCCGCCCCAAAATAGCAATGATCATTCAGGTTTAGGGATTGTAGTTAATTTGCCCAATCATATTAATGTCGACATGGCATTAATAACCCCCCCCCCCCCACAGATTTTTTTTTTTTTGTGGCCCGNAATTGGTATATATATATATACAAACACACATGCAATATGCCCATGTAGATAAAGATGATATGCTTCAAAGTGTCCTTTTTTACATTGGCTACTTGACCTGCAGGCAGAGGACTCCGCTAAGGCCCTTGGACTCCGCTTCAGCGCTGGCAGTTGTTTTTTGGGGGGTAGCCTTGGAAGGAAGGATGTGGGTGTCACTCTCAAATTCCTTCAAATTGATGGTCAACAGATTTTTCACATTCAAATCGTTTCCTATCCAACTTTTTTTTTGTTGCATGTCTTAACGGCCAACAAGAACCATCTCTATAATCAAGAGGACCTCATATCTTGCAGTCCTTTTATTTCTTTTTGGTATGTTGATTGAAGAGTTGAGGTCGCTGGGTTTCTTCATTGGCGACATATTTTTTTTGCGCAGGCTTCAACCTCTGCCTCCGCAACTGAGGATGGGGGGACCCTGGCCGGACGTTGGGGATTTGAGGATTTTCGGACCACCAGAATTTGAGGGATTTAAAATTTTTCCGCTGGAAAAAAGAAAAAAAACACAGGTGGTTTCCAAAATCCAAAAAAACTCCTAGACTCATTTTGAAGTTTTTTTTTTCTGACAAAAGTCATGGGAAAGTCGAAGAGGGTTTCAAATTTTGCAAGCGACACATGTGCGAGGCAATTCCATTGCTCAGTATCAACTGGGTGTTTTGACCCACCCCAACACCCCTGTGGATAAATCGCTCAAGTAGGCATCCAGAAAAATACCATATTAAAAAGAATCCCATCTCCCAACTCTTCCGTTTTGGCAGGTGCAAGAGACCGGTTTCTTCCAAACTTTGTGGCAGGGGGCGGCTGCCGCTATTGGTGTCGTTAGGTGGGAAGACTGGCTGGCTGCCTTGATATGTTGCACGCGGATGTCATGTTCTTTCCCAATTTTCACTGACATCCATCCATGCGCCAGTGACATTGTGACGGCCATCAATGCGGAGAGCGACTCTGAGGAGCTTTTTTCAAGCACATTTTGCCTACTGTTTTGTAGCCCGCCTTCTGATGCATTGGGAATGATACGTTTTTTGAAAAGTTTCACATGACATGAGTTGTATTAACGTATTTTTTTTTGAGAGATGTTGATTGATCAAGAAAATCTGGCAGAATGTAGGTCCTAGGTTGAAAATGTCGGCTTTAGCCGAGCCAGCAGGATGAAAAGCATACTGCAGGCGTTTTCGTGGGGGAAAGACTCGGGAGGAATAAATCTAGTGCCCTTGTTATTTGTTGAAAAAAAAAGGGGCTCTCACCATGGTCTTTGTGGATTTATATACTGTACTTGTTTTCAAGGACCCCCCCCCCTTTTATTGGATTTTTTGAGGATGAGAAAGTTTCAAAATTTTGACAGCGAACTTTGGGAACCTTTTTTTAGCAACCTATGCAGGTGGAGAAGGATCAGAGGAGGTCCAGGCCCGTTTGCAACTCCAACTTTTTTTTTCTCGGAGATCAGAGGTCTTGAAAGAAGTTGTTTATATAGTAACCCACGGGGTTTGGGGTTTAAAAGGGTTGTACTTTACATACAGGGGATGATAATGCCCAGTTATTGATAAAATTGGAACATATTACAATATAATGTTGGGGTGACATTTATAAATCCCCCCCCCCCCGCAGGATTTTTTTTTTTTTTGGGTGGCAATAGTGATCTTGGGAAACTCAATTAATTAAGTAATTTTTGCCAAACCTGGCCTATCTGGAGCTGTCTTCTTGGCTCTGTGCTGCCACATCTGCCCTCTTCGATCTGTCATCTGTCTGCTTCAAGGTGCTTTGGATCATGGTTTATTAGGTTTTTCTTTCTGGTAGCTTTGCCTTTTTTTGATGCTGGCTTATGTTTTTTTCTCTGCTTTCTCACCTCAAGCTGCATAATCTGAGGCCATGGCTTCTGGTGGTGATGGCTACGACTCTGCTGCGATGTCTTTGGAGCCCTCTGATTGGGGTAGCTCTGCCCAGTACTGTGGTGGAGCCTTCTGAATGCACGGTCTTTCGACAGACCAACCGTCTGGCGACAGACAGGCTCTGGAACCTAGGCTGCATTTAGTTTTGTTCTGTTTTTAGTTGTGGGTTTCCTGTTTCTAGTTTCTTTTTCTGTTTTTAGTTGTGGGTTTCCTTTCTTTCTGTCAGCATGTGTCTTTGGGGTTCTGTTTGCATGGCTTCTCTCACTGCAGGTCTATCTGCAATGAGATCTCCATCTACAGGATCAGCAAAGATGGCAGGGGGTGGTGCCACTCTGAGCAGAGGCCTGTCTTTGCAGTTCTGCGATCCCGTCTGCGGTTTGAGTTTCTTGGCATTTTTCGTCTGTTTTCTATGTTTTTCTTTTGTTGGCAAGTTTTTTTGTTTTCTTTGTTTAACTCCATTGGCATTTCTGGTGATCTTTGTTGCATGTAAGGCTGGAGGAATGGCTCTCTGGTGGTGGATCTATTGAGCTCTGGCCGTACATCTGCATCTTGGCATTTCTTTAAGCTGATTTGTTCTAATTATTGTTTTTCCGGGTTTTCATTGAAAAGTCTGATGTTTCCAGGCTTGAGATTTTTTTCATTTTTTCTGTATGTTCTTTCTCATCTCAGGTGCTCTGGCCTATGTTTCTTTGGCGACTGAATGCCTCTATCAGGCCATCGCCCCTGATGAGGCAAGCCTGGATCTGCCATCTGTTCGGGCCAATCTGAGGGTGGCATATCAGGAGTTTCTTGCACTAATTAGTTTCTTTTTTCACTCTTCTGCTTCGTGTCTCTGAAAAACTTCATTTTTGCTAATTACCTCTTTTGTTTGGGGGGTCTCTGAAAAACTGTTTTTGCTATCCAGTGATTCTCTCAACCAGGGTCACTGCCTTCTGCATGTCTGATGTGGTGGCTGTGGATCTGTCCCAGATTCCGGCATCTGCTATGGGTGGCTGGGGCCTCTGGGTGAAGTCTGCGTAGCTTGCTCTGATGGTGGGTTTCTGCATTTTGCATTTTGTTTTTTATTTGTTGTGTGTCTGGTTTTTTTCTGCTTTAATTAATTAATAATTATTTTGGTTGCGCCTGCCACTTCTGCAAACTAAGGTATCTGGAGCTGAGAGACCAGCAGAAGTACATCAGGGATTTGGCAGTCTTCCACGGGCAGCGCTGGCCAACTCTGATCGACCAGGCTGGTTTAATGTTGCATTTTTTCTGTGGCATTTTCAGCATTCTGGTTGCTACATGTTGCATTTTTTCTGTGGCATCTTCAGCATTCTGGTTGCTACATGTTACATTTTTTCTGTGGCATTTGTGGTTTATTTCTGGATTTTGTTTGGAACCCTGTGGCAGGTCTGGTGGCCATCAAGTCTCTGGAAGCCAGCTCTGTAGAAACTCGGTCTTACTTAGGTAGATTTTTCTCTTAATTAATTTCTGTGTTTTCTCTTTTGTTGATTAATTCAT
>DF239065.1:401638-425786 GCA_000507305.1 Breviolum minutum Mf 1.05b.01 | reverse complement strand
CCTGGATCTGCCATCTGTTCGGGCCAATCTGAGGGTGGCATATCAGGAGTTTCTTGCACTAATTAGTTTCTTTTTTCACTCTTCTGCTTCGTGTCTCTGAAAAACTTCATTTTTGCTAATTACCTCTTTTGTTTGGGGGGTCTCTGAAAAACTGTTTTTGCTATCCAGTGATTCTCTCAACCAGGGTCACTGCCTTCTGCATGTCTGATGTGGTGGCTGTGGATCTGTCCCAGATTCCGGCATCTGCTATGAATGGCTGGGGCCTCTGGGTGAAGTCTGCGTAGCTGGCTCTGATGGTGGGTTTCTGCATTTTGCATTTTGTTTTTTATTTGTTGTGTGTCTGGTTTTGTTTCTGCTTTAATTAATTAATCAATTATTTTGGTTGCGCCTGCCACTTCTGCAAACTAAGGTATCTGGAGCTGAGAGACCAGCAGAAGTACATCAGGGATTTGGCAGTCTTCCACGGGCAGCACTGGCCAACTCTGATCGACCAGGCTGGTTTAATGTTGCATTTTTTCTGTGGCATTTTCAGCATTCTGGTTGCTACACGTTACATTTTTCTGTTGCATTTTTAGAATTCTGGTTGCTACATGTTGCATTTTTTCTGTGGCATTTGTCGTATATTTCTGGATTTTGTTTGGACCTGTGGCAGGTCTGGTGGCCATAAAGTCTCTGGAAGCCAGCTCTGTAGAAACTCGGTCTTACTTAGGTAGATTTTTCTTTTAATTAATTTCTTTGTTTTCTCTTAATTCATCTGAGGCTTTTTCATTTTTTACATTCATACCTGAATCCTGGTGTCTCTGGCTGAGGATCTGCTTGAGCCTGCTGCATTGCATCTGGTGGTTCAGTCTGTTTCTTTTGGACGGTTTCTTGGATGATTATCTGCTTGCATTTTTTGTGTTTTTTATATTTTTTATGTTTGTTTTTATTTCTTTCTTTAAATTCCGAAGCAGTCCACTCCGTCGCACTTTGAACACAGGTTACATTACAGGTGTGGACATGTGTAAAGTATGTACCGAAGCAGTCCACTCCGTAGCACTTTGAACCAGGTTACATTACAGGTGTGGACATGTGTAAAGTATGTACTGAAGCAATCCAGTCCGTAGTAGTAGTAGTAGTAGTAGTAGTAGTAGTAGTAGTAGTAGTAGCAATAGCAATAGCAGTAGCAGTAGCAGTAGTAGTAGTAGTAGTAGGAGTAGTAGAAGAAGAAGAAGTTTTGTTTTTCACTGGGCCAAAAGCAAGAGTTTGGGCTTTAACTAGGCCAAAATTTGCTGTCGTAATTAAAAAAAGTATTGGGACCAGGTCACGGGTGGAGACAGAATTTTTTTATTGACAGCCCTGTCACACTATTAAGGGGCTTTTAAGTCGAATACTCTTTGTAGTATTGGGAGCTCCGGAGAATTTTTTTATTGCGATACCCTTTATTAAAGTCATGTTAACATTAGGGAAGTATTGGGTAAAACAGGGGCCCTGGAAGTCCAGGACACACAAACAAAGCAGCTGTTTTTTTTTTGCTATCTTCATCGCAATTTATCTTACGCAATTGGTTATGATGTGATAGATTTTGGGGTGGAAAACTCCACCCCATAGTGGAGAGCAGGGGATAGGCAGGGAGGTACCCCGATCCCAATGTGGGCCCCCTATCCCTATATAAGCCCTACATAGTGGGTAAATATGGGTTATAATCCCGAAGAATCCGTAGAGAACACAATAAATACCATGGGTACACTGTTAGGGGTACACCCAATTGTCCCTTGATAATAGTGGAAAGCAAAGGTAAAGAAGGACCCGCTACCAGACATGTAATAATTCTGGTGCTGGCATCTTGGGTGGGGAATGAACCTATCCACATAATGGGGTGTTTTCAACATCACCTTCAATAACTTAATTGATACGAATCAGTTTTGGCCAATGGTCACCAATAGTAATGGCAGCATCAGCACCACACCACTGGTAACAAGAATGTCTTTTGTCCATACCATTTCAATACTATCTCACTGGTCATTTGTGTTGGAAAAAAGCACCGTTTTCCCAACTGTTTGGAACCGTCAGGTGCATCAAACGCGGAATAAGTTGCTGGAATCAATGAGTCCTCAACTTCAGAACGATGTGCACCATGGCTGTAAGAGTCTGTAAGTGATGCAGCCTCCTCACTGAAACTAAGAATCCATCCATCCATCCGTTGTTTGGTATATTTACCTACCTATAGTGGTTATATAAGATCGATACTGTACCTCCCTGAAACTAACAGCATCAAGCCTCTTAAAATTGAAGGGTTTTTAGTCGGGTTCGATGAAGTTTCCTGATTTGAAACTCGGCCTCCTGGCAGCTGCGAGCTGTTAGTTTTGGGGAGGGATACATAGTTTTGGGAATTTGCCCCCCTAAACCGGATTTTTTTGTCTAAACCATGACCACCTCAAGATACCAACAAGACTTAGGGGAGCATGCATGTTCAGAAGTTCAATAAATGTGATGCAAATCTTGGCACTGGATTTTACATTTAAACTGATATTCATTAGACTCCACAACTATGTAATCTGTAATTAAATAATGTCGTATAGATCTATTTTAGGCACACCCTGTACACATGTCTATGCACCACTGGGAACCACGTTGTAAATGTAATCCTTAGAACTTGGGATTAGCATACCATTTTGCAAGCACATGTTTCAAGCTATGTTACCTTAGGGTCAAAACAGATGACACAGATAGCAAAAGGTAGGTTAATAGAGATTCCATGTGTATATATTTATATGTATATTCAAATTGTATATTTGTGTGAATATATGCATACATATTTGCATTTACATTGTACAAACCAATACCCTGTACTTTTCGAGTACTGTATACAATTTGACTGCTGGCTTTATCATTTTAAAGGCCCAATTGGCTAAAATTCTATGTGTTCAGGGGGGCCACTATGATTTGTTGCGCTGTGTTAGATAGTTTGATTACATTTGTTTAGCAGGTTCTATTGCATTACTGAGGTGATGTTTTTTGAAGATGAATTTTTTCCTGGATGGAACTTAAGCATTGGCCCTTGGAAGCAGAGATTCCTTCACTTCCTTTACCCCCCCTGAATTTCAACATGGAACCTGACAAATGGGATAGAAAGCCTTTCTTGCCACTTTCGGTATCCCCCCTGTGACTTTTTAAGTGGCTCTAAAGGGGAAAACTTTGGGGGTACAAAATTTGTTTACAAAAAAACTCAACTCACACTCCACTCCTCAAGAGTAACATGGAACCTAAAAATGATAATGTTGGGGTGGAGCTGTTTTGCTCCGTTTTGCTCCGTGTCTTTTTGGTGGATTTAAGGAATTTAACAAACCCCAAAAATGAATAAACATGATGCTTTGGAACGTGTATCTCCGGAATTCAATTTTGGGAAATATCTCCGGATTCAATTTTGGGATTTTTTTTTGCCGGATTCAATTTTGGTTTGTTTTTTGGTGTATCATGTATCGTATACTCACTTTCAGGTAGGTAGTGATCATTTGCATCGTCATCTGGACGATGCTGTGCAGGTGTATGCAGACGCAGCTGCATTGGTTAAGGCAGTTCGCAAAAGTTTTTGTTGGGTGGGGAACGGTCTATATCAATGGTCTTCCATATAGTTCAATAAGAGACAAACAACTTAGAAGATGGAAGTTGAATTGTGTTGGGAGTTTTGCGTTGTTTTTTTCTCCAGCTGGAAGTTTGAAACATGAGTGAAATAGAATCATTTTTGAAGTTTTGGGGAACTGATTAGCTTCTATCCAATAGTTCTTCTTGTTGCAATCATCGTATTTGTGACCCAAAAAGTCACCAAAAATGTCCAGCTGGCTGTTCTGGTTTCAAGGTGACCCAGTTCCACGTTCTAGGGGCCCATCCTTCAGTTTCGTTCGACATGTCGGATCGTCGGATGTTTTGAATAATTTGCGCATGGAAATAGATGCATATTGACAAGTGCCATAGCAGCCATGGCCGATGCCAGTTTTTTTTTTAGGTATACAGTATACATGTTTGGTTTCGTTGGATTTTATGCAGTTTTTTTTGCAATTGTTTGGCATTTTTGCAGTGGTATGTTTCATTCTCTTGTTGTAAGTCCCCCTTTCTCAATTGTGGTATGTAATGAACATATCCCTACCATAGCATGCGTGACAATAGGCATGAACACCAAAACGCACAGACCTTATTCCACACTGGTGTGAGGAAAGTGTGCGTTTTCGACGTCTTCATGAAGTGGATCGAGGGCAGAGTCAATCCAGCGTGTTTTTTTTTATTGGGAGATGTTTTGGTGCTTGGGAGATTTTTACTTGGGTGGTGGTTTCAAATATGTCCTATTTTCGCCCGGATCCCTGAAAAGATGATCCAATTTGGCTAACTTTTTTCAAATGGGTTGAAACCACCCAACTAGTTACTTTTGCAGTTAATGCTGAAGCATTTAGAAGAATCTACTGATCTTCATTCTCCAATATATTTCCTGAACATCTTCTTGAGAAGATGGGTTTAACCATAGATCCCTGAGTCATAAGGGACCCCGGAAATTATTTCTTGGGTGGAAAATGTGGCATTGGAGGGGTGGGGGCCGGTTGGGGTCCACATGTGGGTCGCCAGCAACAAAAACCACCCTCGGATAAAGACGAGGTTGATAGTATACCTGAAAATGCTGAGGTTAGCTACCATAATCACAAGATAACACATTCAGCAGTGAGAATATATTTACCTAGGTGGTGGTTTGAAAGATTTCTTTTGTTGTTTCTCCTGTTTTTTTTGGAAATGACCCAATTTGATTAATAATCTTCCAGATGGGTTGAAACCACCAACTATATAGATACCTTCTACTTCCTGGCCTTGCAGAAACTGATACTAATGAAACTACTATATTCCAACATATTCCTAGCCTGTTTGAAAGTAAGGCTCGCAATATTTGATACTGTTGATGGAGGAATTCCTGCACCACCTGGGATGCATAGAACCATATAAATAATGGTAGATTCTCCATATCAACTGGTGAATCCCGGATTTCTGGACCATCAACAGTATCTGATATCAATCCCTTCCAATATTCATCAACATAGGACTTGTTGGATCGGCCTCCTTACAGTCTTACAGAGCCGATCCATTATGCCAGGAGCGCTTGGGTATCTACACAGGAAGTTTCTCGGCTGTTTTTTTGAAACTGTTTCGAAAAGGTTGTGTTTTTAGTAGGAAATTGTGCAATTTTTCCGTTTTTGGTTGGAAGGGGGTCGGTATACATATCCCATAGGATCCATGTATGGTATATTCACCTACATTTACCATAAAAATCAACCAAATGTAGGTAAATATACCATACATGGATCCTATGGGTATGAATATTCATTGATATATACATACAAATTAGCAGTGACGAGAAGTCATAATTTGCTGGCAGCAAGTTCACGGGAGCAGAAACTCGAAACTCATCCATCAGTGGCGACTTTTTAGCATTTTAAGATGATTCCCTAGACATCCAAACACCGGCGTTGAAGGCATTTAGACCCCCTAAATATTCCCAACACACCTTCTCATGAGGTATTTGGAGGATGTATAGGGTGATTTCATTCAAGAAAACCGACTATAGCTCGTAAATAGTGCACAAGGGGCATGGCTAAGCACTGCAACAGTGGGAAATCATCATCACTATTCTACTAAGGGACCTGTTATGAATCTTCTATTGACCTTCATTATGCATTGACAGGACCCAAAGTGTAGATGTCCAATTCCACTACACCCTGGAAGATCAACGGCTGGAACCTACAGCCATCACCCATGAAAAGGAAGGAAGATGATCGGAACCAAACCTCCAACCTCCATGATTATGTTTTATGTTAATCTTCGGGGGTGCAGCGGTAAACAACAAATTAGTTACCTTTTCCAAAGTATCATTTGTGTATCCAGGATCCATGTGACTGAAACACAATGTCAAAACACAGATACAAGCAACTTCTAGAAACCTCAACATCCTTCTGTTTCGTTGAGGCTTCTATGGAACAGTGGCGGATGTGACCCGGCAATTGCGTTCCACAGCCTTTGCTCAGCAAGAAACCTTTGCGAATGTCCAGGTGGAAATCGGGCACCAGAATTCGTCAAAGTGACCTGATTTGGACCCACAAGTGACCATTTAAGGGCTTAAGTGACCTCCATTTGGGGAATCAAAGGGTCACTTTGAAGAAGTTGGCAAGGCCTGAGGCTATGCATTTGAAAAAAGAATTATGCAATGTGATGATCATCTTCATGATCATTGATCATCATCCTTCTCCTGGTCATCATCATTATCATCATCGTCGTCATGGTTCACTCAAGATGTGACCTTCTAAACAATCTAAACATAACCCACAGTTCCAAAAAAAACCTTGAAAAACAGAATATATGATCCCAATTTTTGTACATCCTAACGAATCCATCCAGCCATTCGGCAAGCATTTCGCAATTCCGCGCAGGTTCTCTACATTCTCTCCAAAGGTTTAGTCATGCTGAACAAGAAAGTTGGGGCTTATGGCGAGGTTTGGGGTGAGGATTTTGTTTTGTCAGACACTTGGCCGAATCCATTGCAGCGAGGTTGTGTTGTTTGTGCCTTCGTGGTTGCTTATTAGTGCCCATTTATAGCAAAGTAGCATCATCAAGCAAGTAAAGATGTATTTTTTTCTGTGCCGGATTTAAGGTCTGCAAGTTTTTATATGATATTTCTTGCATATAGTTACAGATTCTGTGCATCATAATGTCCTTCTTGTTTAAATGTATTAAAGATCTACACTTCCACAAATACGACAGGGACAATTATACCATGCTGAAGGTTCTTCACATTTATTTTGGTGAACATCGAGGTGGCCGGGATATGTGTACCCATAAGTTTAGGTCCAGGTGGTTTGGTTCACCCTTTGTTTGATGGGCTAGTGTTTTTTTTGGTGACTTACTATATCAGCATATTGGAACCAGCCTTTGCAGTGGGAGTGAACAGAGAGAGAGAGAGAGAGATATATATGTTTCCAAGAAATCTCCAACAGGACCCACTGAACGGACCCCTAATAAAAACCTGAGTATCTAATAGCTGGATCGCAACTTACTGAACGGGCTGAGTTGGTAAGGTCCCATTCAATTTTGATGGAATGACACTGTCTCATTGGGGATTATCACACGGTGGAGAATGAAAAGACACAACAAATCTAATTCTTCGGTACGTGGTGGGATGTTTTTACCAATACTTTAATGCGAAACATAGTGCAAACACATACGAGTCACAGGAAACAACCTGACCGGCAATTTTCATTTACCCTGCATTTATGCAGAAATGAAGTCAGCACACAATATACCAGTCATTTAAACTTTAAACCATACCTTTAATAGGATGTTTGGAACGCCGTTGCCTGAGGATGCAAGCCTTGTTCGCCCCATTGCTGGTACAGCTCTGACTTATATTGAGGCATTGAGATCATCGGGCGGACTTCAGCGGGGTTGATTTTCAGATTCGACACATTTTACCCAGTCATTTAATGTGGGTTGCAAATCGATTCCACCAAAGTAGGTGACATTATATTTAGCAACAGAGCTTAAAGAAGTAGTAAGTGTAGTTAGGAAGTTACTAAGTTCCTTCAATTATCATTTTCACTAAAGCTAATGGTTCGCACCTGAAACACCAGGGTTGGAAGATGAAGAATTCCTTCTTGGGAAAGCTTCATCTCGCAGGTGCAAGTCACGTTGGTTTTAGGGGGTGTAACTTCCATGGGTTCAGCTCCGGTAAAGGTTCAGATTTGACCTCTCCCTCTTGGTGAAAAGCTGTTGAAAAGGAGTGCAACACAACAGAGGTTGCTGCTGCCTTACCTGGCCTGTATTTCCCTTTTCTCTGTTTTCTAACTCACCCTGATAGTGGGATAATCTATCGGACTGGTGCACGATTTCTTTGATCAACAGTACTTTTGCTACACCAAACCATTCATATTTTTTGTGATCATGATTTAATGACATCTATTATACTTAGACCAAATCCAGTTTTCAAACATGGTGTTTATTTCCAATTGCCCCCCTGACATTTACCATAGATACTCAACAAAACCATCTTTGAATCCGTTGATATACCTTTCAATTCTCCAAGCATTTTGGGCATCCATTCATTCGTCAAAACTTCAGAGGGGTGTGTACATTCCCTGAAACTAACATGGCGCCTCAAAGCATTGCCCAAAAGGAATGCAATTTCCAACCATTGATTTTCAAGCGGAAAACACCCCAGGAAAGTCCAGTACCCATAGGATCCATGTATGGTATATTTACCTACATTTGGTTGATTTTTATGGTAAATGTATGTAAATGTAGGTGAATAAACCATACATGGATCCTATGGGGTAGTCTTCTACCGGACTCGGACACGTACCAGGTACATTATTTGACACGCGATGCATTGATGGAGGTCATCGCGCGCAACAGGGACCAGTGTCCTCAACTCGAAAAGACCCCTGTTGGTCGGTCCGGGTGGGGCGAGGTGGATCTACCCTATGATACGACGTCCCATAGCATCCATGGGACTGGTATATTTCCCTACATTTACCCCCAAAACTATCCAAATGCAGGTTAATATGCCATACATGGAAGGTATGGGTGTTGATGGAAAAAATCCTGCACCAGTTGATGTAGTAGATATCCATAGATATCCCAGTATTCATAGGGTTTTATTCATCCAAACGGTGGTTGTTTGGGATTTCTGAATCATCAACAGTTTTGGGGAAGCGATAAGGGTCGCCAGGGATGATTCGTATTTTCCTAGCTAGGTGGTGGTTTCAAACATTTTTTATGTTCACCCCGATCCTTGGGGTTTCATGATCCAATTTGACTTGCGCATATTTTTCAAGTGGGTTGAAACTCAACCACCAACTAGCTAGTAAATGAGGAGCCAAATACGAAAAACCCTAAGACATCCTCAATATCACAGGGGTACTTACACTCCGGTAATCTAACATGGCAATGGAAAGTGGACCCTTTGAAGATGTATTTCTTATTAAAACTGGGGATATTCCAGTGCTATGTTAGTTTACCAGAGGGTAGACTTAGAGTCTAACCTCAAAAACGAATCGCGACCGTTTTCCCTATAGCCCCTGAGCTTGGTATAGTTCGTTGGATTGGTTTCGGGAGATTTTTTCGGTAGGTGAAATATCAGACAAGTTGGGCGACCTTTTGGAAAGAAACGAAGCTGCATGAAAAAATGAGCCACTGGTTGTTTATAGGGGAATTTGTTGGGGATGATATAAATGAATATAGTACCCATGGCAGTGGGTATTATGTTATAAACTATTACTCAAGGATCCCTATGAACAGCCAAGATTCAATGGAAAGTAAGTGTTTTTTTTGAAGCTCAATTGATGACATTCACCCTAAAAATACTCCCGATAGATTTGAGGTTAAACCCATTGAGATTGAATATGGTTCCATAGATCCAGAGATGTTTTTGTTGAGGGTGAAATATCTGATCATCCAGATTTAGTGTTTATGATGGTTTTGTTCGTTGGAGTTTGTTTGGCTGCATGGCCAAGTGCCAGATTTGGCGAGGAGCTCTTCTAACAGAAAGATCCTGCTTCCCGCATGCATGTGATGGGTTCTCATAGTTCATACGGCAAGAAGCAGTATCATCATGATGCTAGCCTGGATCTATTGATGGCGTCGTTTTTATTCTGCAAAGGCGGCATGGAAGAAACTCCAACTCAGTATTCTGATGGGTGAAATGCTGTAAATATGAAAGCGGGTGTTTCATTTTGTTTCTCAGTTCGCCAGACCAATTAACTTCCTGGGAAAAACCTTGAGCACAAATTGGATATCAAAGTGCCGTGTGGCATCTCCTGTCAGGCAATGGTTCGTTTGTGGATACAGTTTGTGGTTGTACGTGGAATGGATTATCACTTGAAAATTTTGCCTAGAACAGTTTAAACCCCTCACCCACTCTGCTGGCGCAGGATTGTTCGCCGTTACTGCGTACGCGTGGCGGTGTACCGTGGCATCGTGGCGGAAGCGCGCAAGCGCGCCAAAATGATAGTGAAGCAGAAGGCTAAGAATCGGATGTTTTTTTTCTCTTAAAGGCCGAGAATCGAAGATTTGGGAGGGGTGAAGACATGATTCAAAAACCCATCAATCAACTTGTAGCAATGGTTGTGCGAATCTGCAGATATCTCTCCCCCTCCATCCCGGGGTATCCCGGGGTCATAGGTTTGTTCCTCGTGGAGGTTAGTTTCATGATGGCATGGACTTCAAAGTGAAGTCAAGAAATGTTTTAGGACCAAGTGATTCAAGCTGTGACCTTTTTATCCCTTGGTTGGAGGTCACCAACAATCCCTAAAAGGGTCACGTTTTCACCGTCCAAAAAAAGGTCACGAATTGAATCACGGGGGATATGTTTACCGTTTCTACTTCTACCTACGGGTAAATCGGGATCAGTTACAGCCCAGGTTAAAGGGGATGTCTTCCATGGATCAACGATAAGCGAAGCGAGGGATAGCGAAACAATAGGGTTATAAGTGCGACTGACCACCCAAAAAAAGCAGATCAACACATACCAGATGCATATAGAGTGCATACTAGAATATGTTACACTTGGTGATTTATCAGGTAGATTACCTATATATATATATAGATCATTAGTTGGGATGCATTTCTTCCTGGGATGAGAACCTGCATTTTCATATTAATTAGTCCCAGTCCTAAGTTTAAAGATCAAAAAGATGCTCTCTCCCTGTATCTCTTCCAAAAATTGACTTGGCAGAGAGCGATTCCGTATTCTCTTAGAGTGCTATTATTCAGTTGATGACGCACCCTGTAAAAAGAAATCTGGGCAATTTGTGCAACTTACCCAGCAGATTTTTTTTAATTCAATGGGATTCATGAACTAAAGCCATTGAAACAAAACAAATATAATATATACTGTCCATGGAAGTGATCGTAACTAGTTAGTAAGTTGGTTTAGTTCACTTTCTTTAGGGAATGTATCCAACCTACTTATAAGTTAGGACATCCAGTTACTAAGTACCAGCAGGACATCCCAGTACTGACTACTTGACATGAATCCGAGGCGGTCGAAGATTTTGGCTCTGGTTTTTGGCGTAGCATGATACACAAGGCATCACATGGCAACATGGAGGAGATTTGATTCCTGGTAAAGATGTATATAGACAGAGTAATTGCTATTGAGATGTTGAGTTCGCAAATCTGTACTATAAACCCATGAGTATTTTCATGCATGTAGTCAGTCGGGAGGAGAATACCTAGGCGATAATGATTATGGCATGATGATGAAATACAAGGTACCACAAAAGGGCCGCAAGGAGAGAAGAGACCTTGAGCCTTGAGATGTACCATTTTCAACCTCCCAAGAATAGTAGTTGGCATTTGCATCATTTGCCATTGGGCGCAAACACACATCTTAGAAAGGCCATCTCAACAGCACACAGCCAACTTGATGGATCAACACTGAATCATTTGTTTTACAACTTAAGAAAACATGGCTTCCAATTTGTATTTGCCCGCGGTATTTACAAAAAAACATCTTTGTATACCCATAAAAAAATCCATGTATATTGTTGATTGTTCACAACTTTTCCACCCCAACAAAAAAAACAAACAAAGCAAACATCATCTATTTTCAACGAAGTTCAACACCTCCCATCATCATCATCATCTTTACCCCCCCAAAAAAAACGGGAAAATCCACCGCTTCATCCCTTGGTTTCCACCGTTACCCGCCCCGTTTTCAACTGGTTGAAACCCCGCCATGTTGCCGACCACCAATCAGCAAGCTGCCGCCTTGGGGCGAGATGGAGCAGCATGGCCGGTCTCCGAAACGGTGGGAATGGAAGGGGGGGGGGCCCGGCCCAGTTTGCCAAGGTACCAAGGTGCCTTCATTTAGGGTAAAGGATCTATATAGTAAATAGCCTATAGGTGGTGGTTTCAAATATTTTGTATTTTCATCCCTACCTGGGGAAATGATCCAATTTGTTTTCAAAGGGGTTAAAACCACCAACTAGTAGCCTATAGATCTTAGGTTGTGTTATATTCCCCGAACACTTACAGCTTGCCTTCTGAAAAATGCGACTTTGGGAGACGATCCTTTCCCTTTTCAGGACATGGTTGATTTTCCGAGGGGTAGTTGGCGAGATCCTTTTCTTCCAAGATCTTGAAATTCATTGAGTTCAGTTGAACATAGAGATGTCCCAAACCAAAACTCCTTTCCATTCAAACATGTGCTGCTGGAGCGTTCAACATAGTGATTCATTTTCGTTAAGGGCGTGCCACTCAAAATATCGGCTGGGTTCGACAATCTCATTGGTTTATAGACACATTATACCCATGTTTACAGAGTTTTGGGTGAATTGGTTGAATCGATTCCCATAAGCTCCATGGGGCTGGAATAATAAACCTACATTTGGCTTAAAGTTTTTGGTTAAATGTTGGTATATTCCAGTCCCATGGAGCATTTGGGATTGTATATAAACTTGTGTATCCTGGTTCGGCTTCATACAATTGATCTAAGAAATCCTGCACCAGTTGCTAGATAGAGTCCGTTCCACTATTCACGACAGATTTTCTACATCCTTTCGGTTGAGACTATGCCAGATGTTTGAAAACCATCAACCGTATATTCGCGCATGTCATTGAAGTCAACCAGACAGATACCTATAAAAACACCAAGCTTCTCAAACACGAACCCTAGAGCAGCTAGAAACAAATATTGGATACAGCGGGCAGGCTGAAGGAATCTGTATTTGAAGGCATCTCTTTAAAAAGCTTTGTAGTTCAGTATATGTTTTGTGGTGAACCTAAAAAGTACCAATGTTTGAAGCACCATTTGAGCAATGTGTCTAGGGACCCAACAGCCTAAGAAGTACCAAGAACAATCCCAAAGTGGCGCATTTTTTGTATGGCTTCTTTGTCATGAGCATCGGAAATCCTCTCTCAAAACTGCCCCTACTAAAAACCACGTTGGGGCTCGCTTTACAAGGGCAGTTGGGATTCCAAAGAGATATTTTTTGGTATAATTACAGGTTTGGGAATTACATGAATTGGCCACAGTGTTTGATCCCTGACTTTGAACACTTCAGTTATATACTGCCTTAAAAAAACAACACCCCTCAGGGAAGAAAGCCCAGCATTTTTGCTTAGTTTTAGGGATGGTCTCATTGTTGGGGATATCAAAAAGGCACTTTGCTGCTTTTTCAGGTACATATGGGCATGGGTATACGTATGTATATATATACATATATATATATAGGTTTTTGGGGGCATAGAGGCTTGAGACTTAGCTGTAATTCCCTGCGATGGGTTTTCATGAACCAAGAAAATTGATGAATTTGACCTCGGAGGAGGTCTTCCATAGTGAGGGAAGTGTCCCCAAAATGCAACGAGACATTCAGGTGTAGGAATTATAGGCCAGTTTGCCCAGATTAATGTTAAGCTTGAAGAGACAGACCCGAGATTTTCCCCTGGAAAACCAACATGGAACGACCAATAGATTGTTTTTTGAAAGGAGTCTCTGTGCTTAGTATCTGAAAATGTAGTGTTCAGGGGTGATGCCGGTATACAGATTACTGTGTACGTTTTGAAAATATGAGTGACTCGCACAAAAGCAGCTTAGGACATGGTCATCAAAACCGTGGACATGTGGTACAGGTCCTTTGACGGGGTCTGATGCTGGGGTACGGATGGAAGACTGGAAGACTTAGTAAATGTAAATGGCAGCATGGCAGCACACCCCCCTTACCGCACATGGAAGTATGTTTTTCCAAATGAGCCACGAAAAAAACCCTCCCACTTTCCATTATACTGCTTAGTTAATAGGGATCCTTATGACGGTTTGTTATAATCCCTATATACCTGGGTAGTATAATCCCCTATATACCCTAAACAACCAGGGGCCCTTTTTTTCATTGCTCAAATGTGCGTTAGCTCATGAATTTTTGTGTAGTTATTTTTGTTGGTTTGTGAGGTGGTTGGAAATGCTCTTGAGGATCCTTGAGATTTGGGTTATACGGATTACCTACATCCATTGGCAATAGTCGCCCTTTAAGGACTCCGCAGCATGTGTATGTAAAACTCAATTCTGCAGCCATTTTTGATGATGTGTGATGCATTTCCTTCTGCAAATTCGGGCGGGGATGGCTCATCATTTCCAAATTCACTGGGTGGTTAGAGTTTGAACATTTGGTTTCCCCCGTAACTTTTTTTCACTCATGGATCAGGAATGTTAGATGACTAACCACCTAGACCTAGACGATCGAATCATACAGCCACCTTGATTTTTCCGTAGGTCGTCAACGACCTTGACTGCGATTCAAGTCTGAAAGCCCCATATGATCAATGTATGATATATTATTTTTACCTACGTTTAGTTGATTTGTATGGTAAAATGCAGGTAAATATACGAATCCCATGGATCCGTAATGGGAAATAAAATGGCTTCTCTTCCCTTTTAAGTAATGGTCTCAGTAGTTGAAGATTTTTATGAAGCTACCAGGGGGTGTGTGTTCAACCTAAAGCCAATGAATCTTGATACTGTTAATGGAAGAAATCCTGCACCAGTTAATAGGCAGTTTATCCCATGATTTACAGGGTTTTTATGCATCCAAGGTGGTTGTTTGGGATTTCTGAACCATCAACAGTTTGGTTAGAAGTTGCTGGAAGGTCATGGCCCTGGACTAAAGGAGAAAAAGTCACCACTTAGATACATGGATGTTTCCGAAAATTGTGGGTTTTCCCCCCAAATCATCCATTTTAATAGGGTTTTCCATTATAAACCATCCATTTTGGGGTACCACTATTTTTGGAAAGACCCACAAGATTTTGCATCAGGTCCTTTCGGAATTCTACCATCTATGCGCAGCTTCGAATGGTTGCAGCCATCCTTTTTGGTTGCTTGACTGCCTGCAAGATAGAGTACCGGCAAAAACGGGTCAGGTTTTTCAAAATGGAGAAATGATTCAGATATGTTTTTTTGGAACTGATATTCCGGAAAGTTGTTTTCTTGTTGGGGGGTGCACCTACTCGTTTCTTATGGTTTCCATTTTGTTTTGATAGGTGCCGTACCAAGTTGATGTAAGATAGAACGATAGGTAGTATTCTGTGAGTCATGTTCCTGGGAAAAACTTGTGCTTCTTCATCTCTGCGCTCTATCAACGGAGACCAAATGAGGCATGTGATTTTTAACCGATCTTCCGGCCTCCACAACCAGTGGTTTAGGATGTTTAGGCCGGCTTCCCGCATCAACTGCTTAGATCAGTACCCAATTCCCAACAAAAAAGGAACCTACTTTCAAGTTTGTGGATTTTTTCACGTATACGACCCTTACCTGCAAGAGGTTCTGCCAATATCCAATAAGATGCTATATATTAGAAGGTTCTGGAAGGCAATCGTGCCGGGTGCGGATACAAGATTCACAAAAATTGATGGTGCGATTTTTTTGTCAACAAATGCCACCTGTGATACATTTGAGGCACAAAAAAGATCAACACAAATCATCAAAAAGCACCCACCAACTACATATTTTCCCTTAGTTTCAGCTGATTGAACGAGCCATCAGGTTTTGTGGTCCTGTTCTTTTTGTTGGGTGGTGGTGCGCAACAACCTCCTTCGGGCGTGTTCTCTCCACAGAAGTTGGTCGAAGATAGATCTACAGAAGGATTGATGGAAGCGACTGAGATTTTACAATCGAGAAGCTCGGTGTCCCAAAAATTTTGCTGATGGAAAGATCAAAAACATGAAATCCACAGGAACAAGGGATGAACAAAGATATAGGTGATTCAACCATGGGATGTGAAGATTATTCGATTATCCCCCAGCCAAAAGGATAGAGAAGGGCACATCAATCCCCACAGTTTGAGAACATTTTGCATATTAGCTGCAGTGGAATGCAGTTATGTGATCTCCAAAAAGTATACATGTTGTCAGGTTGAACCGAAGTGGCAAGAAGTAATGTGACTTGTGTATGTTCTTGTTTGACAGTGTTTGGTGCGTTGATACACTGTGGCGATGTGTTCCTCTCATTCCCTCAGCCCAAAGTGGGCAATACTGGCACTGGAGCACTGTCGTTGAACTCCAGATGCAACATGGAAGAATCACAGCAACAACAAATCAACAACAGCCAAGAGAACACATAATTATTGAAAAGAATGCGAGAACGCATTTTCCCTTTTTCAAAAAGTAGATGGACACAGCTGCTTTGAGACACTGTATCGGTGTTTCTATTCGTATCTTTTTGCAAACTTGCGTCTGTTAGATCAGGAACTCCACCAAGTGCAACGCAGCCACTGCCTTTCATGCTGTACTTGGTTGCTTTAGTAGCTCTCTGTGGGCTGGCTTTCGCTGGTTGGTTAGCAGCATGGGTGCTGGCCAAAGATGAAGGTGATGAGAAGATGCGGCAAGTGTTCCTTGGTCTTTCGTTCACCTCTACCTCTACCTTTCCGGTGGCAGACAGACTGTTAAACGGTTCAAAACACAAGCTGAAAGGCTGAAATATATGTATATATAGATATATACACGATACAAGGGTACAAGGCAGCCAAGGTCGACTCAGATAAGCTTATGATGCGGCAGATAACAAAATTTAAACATGGGGTACTACACGCAACTACGTGCGTCAAACTCGTCCGGAGAATCGTGTCGATGTGGTTCGCACCATCCATTAGGTCAGGGTTGAACCTCAGAGTTATCCGATAACCAGGGGCCCTACGAAAACGCCCTCTCCGCAGCTTTCCATAGCTAAATTCGCTAACATAGCCATCAACATTCCCACAATTTGCAGATGTACCCTTCCTAAAAACACACAAAATAATACAAAAGAACATAGGCCTGAAACCGGGCCAAAAAGAATTTTCAGTCTTCCAACCAGGTATTTTCAGGGGCAAGCTGTTAGTTTACTTTCTAATACCCGGATCCCATGTATGACATATTCTACCCACATATACTGTAGTTGTTTCTTTATAGTTGATTTAGTAGGTAAATATAATAAGTGCCATGGATCCTATGGATTGGAAACTTATAGAATTTTTCAAAAAAAACTAACATGAATGAGCCGATATATCTCCCACTGTATTACAGTAAATGTTGTGATGTTCCAGCTAGTCATCTTAGTTTACTTGAGTAGTACACCCTGGCAAAAGTAACCGGTGAAAGGTTCACCCTAAAAAGTCACCTAGATAATTGAAATCCGGAAAATATTTTTTTTCACCAAACCTTCGTGACTTGGAGTTCCAACCTTCATGACTTGGGGTTCCAACCTTCATGACTTGGGGTGACCAACCTTCATGACTTGGGGTTCCAACCTTCATGACTTGGGGTTCCAAGATTCATGACTTGGGGTTCAGCTCTAAAAAAAGACATCACAGCGGGAAGGCACTGCTCCCATTGGTTCATGTTTCTTGAAGGTCTGACGCTATTCGAGAAGGAGCAGCTGGTTTCCT
Source organism: Breviolum minutum Mf 1.05b.01 (assembly GCA_000507305.1). Lineage (NCBI taxonomy): Eukaryota > Dinophyceae > Suessiales > Symbiodiniaceae > Breviolum > Breviolum minutum. The sequence goes on along the minus strand of DF239065.1, from coordinate 408,360 downwards.
GTCCACACAGCACCTTGGGAAGCAGGCGAAGATGCCACTGATCCGCCAATGATTTTTGTATGGTATTTTCATGGTACACCCTCGAAAATTATCAGAAATGGGGGCTTAGAAGATGATTTTCCTTTTCAAATGGGTGATTTGTATGTTCCATGTTGATTTTCAGGGGTGTATTTTATTGCACCTGCAACAGCAGGCAAAAGAAGAACAAACATGTTGTGTTTCAAGTGCTTTTTGGTTGGTTGCTAGTTAGTTTCAGGGAGGCAGTGGAAATTTCCCATAGCATCATATACCATCTATTATTTGATATGTTTACCTACATGGATGATTGACTTTTTATATACTGTTTGTCGTAAAAAGACATGCACCTTCCCTGAAACTAACAGCTAAAACACCTTAAAAATAGCGTTGGAAGCTGAGTTTCCTTTTGACAATTGGCCATGTCAGTTTCCGGCAAAGTGGCTGATTATTCTCAAAACTCAAGTTTTTTTGCGGTAGTAATGAGGAATTGGCAGTGTTCAATCCCATGCCATCCATGTATGGCATATTTACCTACATTTGGTTGATTTTTATGATAAATGATAGGTAAATATTCCATACATGGATGATATGGGAATAGAAACTTCCTTTTCATGTCACCGTACCTTCCGGAGATTTGGTTCGGCAGAATACATTGTGAACACTGTTTGAACGTGTTTCTGTGCTCCAAAGTTCACAAATCCTTGATTCATAGGGGAAAATGGTGGTAACCCTTGGGATGGTGCCATCGAATCATCAACCCCATATACACCTTATATAGGGGGGTATCTATTGGGTACATCCCCCTTTTAAAGGACTCCAAACGGCAGGTTTGAAACAGCTAGGGGCCCACCACCATGCCAACTTGAGGTATGCCAGCATCTTCAAGTTAGCAGTGGTCGTTTTGATTGGCATTTTTCTGATGTACATTGTCCGCGAACCGCCCAAAAATCTCCAAAACGTGCCATCCTCACGTTTGGCCATTTGCGTGGCGGTGTCCTTTGCTACAGGTGGGGATCGGTCGGATCGGATTTCCCAAGGTTTTATGGTAACACCATTTGATGGCGGCTGGATGACTCAAGTACATCTCTGGGTGGTGGCAACTCAAACATTTTTTATTTTCAACCCTACTTGAGGAAATAATCCATTTTGACTAATATTTTTCAAATGGGTTGAAACCACCAACTAGATCTTACATTACCTGTTCAAGCATATGATACATGTTGGTTTATTGATGGCCCCTTTGTTCAAACCTTGGCTATTTAGATTGGCATTTCAAGTGAAGCTGAAACGATATAATTATATATACATGTTTTTAAATGTGTTCCCGGATGATACAACAGTGAGAAAAGCACAGATAATCAAAACATTTCATGTCAAGTTTTCATTCCCGTAGCATCCATGTTCTTTTTAAAAATATATTAACCAACATTTAACCCCCAAAACTACCCAACTGTAGGTAAACATACCATACATGGATGGTATGGGTGTTGAGGGAAAAGGGAAACAGTGAAAGGAAATATCTCCTGGACCAACTCTTGCGCAGGATCAATCTTAAGCGGAATCGCCGGCTACGTTGGGATGTTCCTTGAACCTCAAGTGTTGGTTCCGATACTGAAACTCATGGGTCCTTGGGAAACAAATCAATTCAAGAAACTCGGGCAATCTTGCGGGGTACCCGCAAAAGTTTAACATAGTGGGTCACTTGACTTTCCTTTAGGTTTAGGTCACTTTTCAGGGGCGAGCTGTTAAACTTTGGGGTTGCAGATGTATATGTTTAGATTATGCATCCATGTTAGTCTCAGTGTTTCTAGTACCCTTGCTAGTCTAGCTCAAAATGTTTGCACCCCCAATAAACATGTACTTTTCATATCGCGAATTCTGGGCGGATAGAATGAATTCTTTGAAGAAACAGATTTAACTTGTAATTGAAGAAAACTGTTTGTTTTTTTTTGTGGGGGGGCTTAGTTGATCCTTTTCTACCATATCTATATGAGCTCATTGAGATAAAGAATCACCGAGTACTAGTAACACCATTTGCTACGAGATAGGGTTTTAGCGAATGAACTACCCTCCTCGGAACTACATCAAAAGTCACTCCCAAAATATGATGTTCCTTTTACCAAGGTAGGATACGTCAGCCCCCTGGAGGGTATATGTATATATGGATGTTTCCAAAAATAGTGGTACCCCCAAATCATCCATTCTAATAGGGTTTTCCATTATTTTCACCATCCATTTTGGGGAAAACACCACTATTTTTGGAAACACCCATATATTATATATATATACATATACTATTTACCCACTGCACATGTGGTCATTCTCACAAAGATGCCTTGGCTCGCATTTGAGGTGTGAGCCTGTAATTTACCACGTGCAAACTATTGGTGATCCGTTCAACCAATGTCTTTTTGGTTGGGTCCGGTGACTCAAAAAATATCAAAAACATATGTAATTTTACAATATAGTAAATGTACTGTAATTAGTATATTTCAAGGAAGTTATAGGTTTTTTTTCACCAAACATTTCAGGTACCTCAAATGGAGGTACTCACCTATATAGTCTGTATGTAAGGCTTATATGTAAGGGAAAACCCATCCCCAAAAATAGCTAAGGTTCAGTACCTGCATGTTCGGGATCTGAAACTATAGTGATTTTTTTTGTCAGGTCTTCCACTTGTAGTTTTTATCATGTTTCTATTTTTCCCACATTTTTCACCAGGATCAACCAAAAAAAACAGAAGGTTCCTGGTGAAAATTCACCTGAGCAATGAACAAAAACCCTGGTTGGTGGGGTTATGTAGGGGATTATACTACCCAGGTGTTTAGGGATTATAATAAACCATTATAAGGATCCCTATTAACCAACCAGCATTCAATGCAAAGTACTATCCGTTTTTTTTTTCCGTGGCTCACCTGGTTTCATTGGTTTCCCAGCTTTCCCCGTTCTGGTTTCTTCAGGTGGGTGGCGGTACGTTCCAACATCCGTGTGGCCAGCGCGGCATGTCGCTCCTTTCAGGAAGCGATTGCGGTAGGTGACTTGGAAGCAGCCAGCCATGCCACCCGGCCCCCAAAGAAGTAGCCGACCCTATTAGGGGCTTACTAAGGGACAACAACTGGGTGGTGGCAACTCAAATATTTTTTATTTTCATCCCTACTTGGGGAAATGATCCAATTTGACTAATATTTTTCAACTGGGTTGAAACCACCAACCAGACAATAATGGTTTTGAACTTATGAATTCCTGGATGAAGTGTTAACATGGGGGGAGAAAAGGCTCGTCTATGTGATAGTTGCATGTTGGTTGGTTTTCTTGATTTGTCATGCAATGTGCTTCAGATGGAGAAGATGTGGTATAGAAATTGAAGACTGTTATATGGTGCCCAAGGTGGTGGTTTCATTTATGTTTGATTTTCACCCCTACTTGGGGAAATGATCCAATTTGACGAGCATATTTTTCAGATGGGTTGGTTCAACCACCACCTAGGTGCCCGTTTTGTGACTTTTGATTGTCTTGTGAACCAGTCCCAAGAAACACCAGCCTCACAGAAACATGCTGTCTGGAGTCCCAACATACCTCCTTGAATCCTTTTCGGTAGAGAACTTCCCGTTTCCAAGATATTCATGGAAAACATGTTCTACCAGCACCCTCCAAGGGGTGGTGTTTGAACCCTAAGGGGTTGCTTAATGGCACCCTTTACCATCCATTTGGCACCCCTTGGAGGGTCCAGGTACAATTCTAGAAGGTGGGCCCCTACAACTTACAACCCAGTCCCATGGATCCTTTGGGAAATGAGCTTCACCTTGCAAAGGTGCCCAGTGTCCTCACCGTAATCACCACCCACCCACCCACCCACCGACCCATCCACAGCACTGACCTTTGGGCCGATGGATTCCCTGTGGGAACACATATTTCTAGTTGGACTTCCCATTATGGATCTATGGGACTGGTATATCTGCCTATTATTTTACCAGGAAAAATCAACGGAATCCATGTGGGTGATTTTTGCCAGGGCCCCATGGGAATCCGTCATGGGCTGAAGAGCCTCTGAGGTTTACGGGCCGGAGCCTTCAGTGGTGTTCTAGTGGTCTCTATGGTACCTTGGATCGCCAACGAGAAATGACGAGGGACTTCGGTTGTCACTTTTTGGGTGGCAAAAGGGTAAAGAAACGTCAGGATGTCCCAAGATGTTTTTCATAAATCGTAGCTCCTGATGGAAGAACACAGAGAAACAGATGATTCATATGGAGTTTAATTTTTTGTTTTTGGCAAATTGTGATTCATTCATGCATCTCCACTGCAGGATTTCTTCCATCAACAGCATCTTGAGATTTGCACCAAATTCCTGTACCCTTTCAACTGTTCAGCTGAACACGAGGTGCTTTTGGGTATCATTTGTTTGCTCTTCGGTGTGCGCTTGTTTGTGCCAGCAGCATTGCATCAATTGCCCTTTCTCTTGGCCTTTTGGTTGTTGAAATTGAGTGATACACCCCAGAAGATTAACATGGAACCTAAAAATCACCCAATTGAAAAGGAAAATCATCTTCCAAACCATCATTTTCAGGTTCCATGTTAATCTTCCAGGGTGTAAAAGGGGAAGGTTGACGGTTGGCCGTCGTTTTTTCCTCCAGGGATGAGGGTAGAAACGTGGTCCAAGTAATCGGATGTTGGAGCCACACACTGGAGGGTTATCGGGGGGTTGAGTGGAAATGGACCTGTCAATCGTATGGCCCCTGACATGATGAAGTGCAGTTTTCTCACAACATGGTTTTTAGTACAATTGTGTTTTTTCTGTATTTCTTTCTAATCATACCATACGGTAAAATGTACGAAGAAATGCAGGGGCGGCTTTGTGTGTATTGACGGATGTTGATGGATCATGTCCAAAAAAACATTCTGCTTGGATTGAGTGTTCTTGGCATGAATAAAGCCGCAGGATCCAGGTATGTCCTTGTAAAGGCATTTTCCCCACAATTCTAAAGAAATTCCAACAGACCCCCGGAATTATACCCGAGACCTGTTTATGAGGAAATCTTTTCATATGTGTTATTTTGGGGTTTCCCTTGGGTATGTTCTAGGGGTCTGGAATAGAATTTTCTTAGAACAATCGACCTATGACCTCGGGATGTGATGTTTAGACTTAAGTTTAGACCATCAAATCTATACTTCCTAGGAATTCTTAGGGAAGTCCGCTGGGTGCTTTGACAGGTAGGTTATGGCTTTGGTGCGTCCTTCGTGGCCCTCTTTGCACAGCCACTTGGGTTGTTTTCGGTAGATGTCCGGCCCATGGCGCCACAAAAACATCAAAAAACTACCAAAATGGACCCTTTTTTTTTGCCACTAAAGCATTGGCATTGGAGATATATTCTTATTTTTTATTGACGTGTGCCCGGATTGTCAATGAAACAACGGGCATTTTTCAGCTGAGTACCCCGATGACCCACCAGTGGCGTTTTCAAGCTGCCGAGGTTTTCTCCATGAAATAGGCAGCCTATGGAAAATTTTACCTTGAACAGAATTTTACTATAGGAATTCTGCACTGGGCTCGTGTTTTGTGTTTTAGAATCCTTATTGAAGGCTTAGACTCCAGATAGGTATGCATGATCATTGTTCTGATGAGATGTAGCTGGAAATTTGATTACTTCTAGTCCACCACATCTTCAAACAGTTTTATGTCAGCATGTGCAGTCTCCGATATATTTCAATTCACTTCAGTATTGTGCCTGCAACTGGTATTGACAATCTTGCATGAGTAATATAGAGCGAAAAATAATGCGTGAGGTCGTTTGTAATTTAGACTTACCGAAATGTGAGAACTGAAGTCACCACGACGTATTGGCATTGCCCAAGAAGGAGGAAAAAATGGAAGGAAACACATGAAATTCTTGATGGAAGCTGTGTGTCCGTTGATATTGGCTTAAAATTGCCCAGAAGGCCCAAGCGTCACTGCAAGGCTGTTCGCCTGGGAGTTTGAATCTTGCCACACTTAGCATGGAGTCGCCACAGGCAGAATCTTCTGCCAAACGTAGGCGGCTGACCCACCGCGACATGCATGTGGCTGCTTGGACTGAAGGTTCAAGCTCAGAAAAGAAGGAAAGTGAATGTGAAGATGTTGAAAATGACTGTGTGAAGATCAAGAAAGAGAAAGTTACTGAGCCAATTCACGTCGTAGGCAAAGACGTTCAGTGGCTGAAGGTAAAGAAGGAGATCAAAGATGACATGGAGCAAGACATGAAATCCTCCAATTTTGATGATGTTGCCTTGAAGGAGGTAGAGGTGAAAGATGAGATAGAAAACGACGAAGAAGATCATGACAAATCGCCACACCAGTCTGAAGTTGCTGTCAAGCAGAAAGTGCGACGGCGGCTGACCCGCAAGGTGCAAGTGGCTGCTTGCACTGAAACTTCGAGCTCGGAAAAGAAGGAAAGTGAATGTGAGGATGCTCAAGATGACAGTGTGAGGATCAAGAAGGAGAAAGTTGCTGAGCCAATTCACGTCGTAGGCAAAGATGTTCAGTGGCTGAAGGTAAAGAAGGAGATCACAGATGACATGGAGCAAGACATGAAATCCTCCAATTTTGATGATGTTGATGACGTACCCTTGAGGGAGTTAGAGGTGAAAGATGAGATAGAAAACGATGAAGAAGATCATGACAAATCGCCACAAAAGTCTGAAGTTGCAGTCAAGCAGGAAGTGCGACGGCG
>DF239065.1:358754-396844 GCA_000507305.1 Breviolum minutum Mf 1.05b.01 | reverse complement strand
CAACAAACAACAAACAACAAACAACAAACAACAAACAACAACAAGCAACAACAAGCAACAACAACAACAACAGCAGCAACAACAACAACAACAACAGCTGCAACAGCAACAACAGTAGCAACAACAACAACAACAACAAGAACAAGAACAACAACAACAACAACAACAACAACAACAACAACAACAACAACAACAACAACAACAACAACAAACAACAAACAACAGTGAGCAAAAACAACCCGCAAACAACAACAAACCACAATAGACAAACAATCATCAAACAAGCAACACACAATAAGCAACAACAAACAACAAGAACCAACAACAACCAAAAGCAAACAACAAAGACCAACAGCAAACGTTACCAAGGGCAACAGCAGCAAAAATCATTGAGCTACAATAAATAACATGAAACAATTAGCAACAATAACCGACTTTCAATCAGCAACCAGCAGCAAGAACAACAACCAACAGCCAACAACCAACACAACACAGCAGACATCAGCTAACACCGAGCAACAACTTCAGTGTTTGTTTTGTTGGGGTCATGAACCGTGAGATCCTCGTAAAAAGAGGAGGACCCTATATCGTTCGTTTGCTTGTAAAATATAACTCCCGTATCACTGTGAGGCATTTGTTCACCAGCTGCCAACAACAGCAACCATAACCATGACACACCATGACCATAACCATAACCACAACCATACCCAGAACCACAACTACAACCACAATCTTCCGTGCATGAACTGATCACTCTGCACATCTTGTACACTTGTATCGAGGTTAGGCGGTGGCATCTACACAAAGGCTGCAGATGTCGGAGCTGACATGGTGGGAGACCTGACTGAAATTTCTGTCGGATTCCAGAGGAACAAAAACTAAACGCCGCAACTGCCTAGAATAGATGTTGGTAAAATACTCTTTTTTGGGGGGTTGGGGGTTGGGTTCGCCATGTTTGGACAATTTGGTAATCCTTTTGCAGAGGTTTGGGTTGGAGAAAAAGGCCAAATTGTTCGCGAATTGAATGTCAATTTCAAGAGGGTGCTTTGGACGTTTTGCTGTCGGATACTCTTCCTCCCGCAATCATGTGGAAGTGGCAAAAATGACCCTAAATGACACCGGAAACTGAGCATTTGGACGGCGGGACATCTCAATTCCTTTTAAACCATACCCTGGGTTTCCACCACCATTAAAATAATGGTTGACCCAATTTCGATGATCAAAACCCTTAGGTAAGCAATGGTGGTTATACTAACACCATCTAACACCCATTGTTTTAATGGTGGTTGGAATCCCAGGGCATAGGGTTTGGTACCTTTGAAATTCCATGAAAAAAGTGCACAGGCTTGGTGACTCATGTGGTTGAAAACATGATATTTTTTGATATTTTTTGTGGCTGCTTTTCAACTTAATGGTTTCCATTGGTGGTTTGGAGCCCGGTGATTTGGGGATTCGAATCGGGGTACTTTTAAGTAACAGCCTCCCTTGCAGGATGATCCAATCGGAATCCAACCCACCGAGCCCAAACCAACAATTTTTCGCAATGAAAAACGGGCCCCCTGAATATCGAATTATACCTGTGTTACGTGGGGCTCATAATAATCCCGTTATAATTAAAGGTATCCTTATTAACTAACCAACGCAGTAAAACGGAAAGTATTTATATATATTTTTTTGTATGGCTCAATTGTTCTATTACTTGATGCGAACTTCTCAAAAGGTGTGTTGCTTGTATAAAGGTTCTATTTTTGGAACATGGTGGACTGGCCGGCCCCAACTGTAGACTGGAAGATTAATTTTCCAACAGCCTGCAACATCACAACGTAATTGTTGTTTTTTCTCCTTTGTGTTCAAAAGAGAATGATATCAGATGAGCTGGTGTCTCCTAAATGGTTTATGTTGCTTCTATATTGTGGGTTTGATGAATCAGACTGAAACTAGAACCTCATTTGTCAAATTTCGAGGATGCCAATGTATAGCTTTCTTTAGTATTCACGCGGTATTCATTGGATTTCAATTTTTCTTTTTCAGGAAAAGTCGAGTCGGACATTCCGGAAGATGATCCTCGAAATCCTGCAGTCATTGCTGATTTGGTGGGAGACAACGTGGGCGATTGCGCTGGTCGTGGTGCTGATTTATTTGAGTCGATTGCTGGAGAGATTTTGGCTGCTATGAATCTTGGTTGGCGTAAAAATCTCGCAGAAAACTGGGGGCGGGGCACTTACGTACGTACCGGGAAAAAAGCACCTTTAAAAGAGTTGTTCAGACACCAATTGAACTTGGGGATATTTTTGAGGTGGAACCAGTGGAACTATCATGGCAATCATTGATGCCTCCCCTAAAAAATCTCGCCTGCAGGAATGGGGGATCTGTGTAAATTCCTCTGCACATGCATATTGCAGGGCTAGGCACACACATTTTGCACTTGACCAAATCAGGCGCCGTCCCAGAATGGAAAAACTGGTGCAGCCAGTTCTTCCAAGCACCAGTCTTCAGCGGCTATATATTGAATTATACCAATATATTCCATGTTCTTCACATACTTATGTTTATTTAAATCATTTTGACGTGCATATACGGTAATATTGTATCATTTTGTATATTTTTATTTTGGTATATCAAGGCATTTCTTTATTTTAGATTTACGTTTTTTAGATATGTTTAATTACATGTCAATGTATTGATATATAAACTCATGTTTTTTTACAGATACATCAGTGTTGCCGATGGCACCACGTTTGGGTTGAACAACAATCGCATGAGCCCACGAACTCGCTCTTAAAGCTCTTTTTTAGTGTTTGCTTCACGTGTCATGATTTTATTTGGGTAGATGTGGGTATATCCAAATGTTTTGATACCTTCCCATGTGTAGGAACACCACATTTTTTGATGAGGGTACAATGTAGGCACCTAATTGCCATAAAAGGAGTTATGTAACCCCATCAATGGCCTTATATTTAGTAACTGGATTTATTTCGCCCCTATAACTGGAGTTAAAACATTAAACTGCCCATTTCAGGGAATTAAACAATGCAAATGTATGGTAAATTTTGAGATTTCACACCAAAAGTGCAATGTCTGGGTTGGTAATATAATAACCTCTAGAGTATACCAAGGTGTTTTTTTTTCGGTGTTTAAAAACCCAGACTTAGAACTGGTAGGGCCTGGTACCATGAAATTTCTTGGGGTTCCCCCAAGAAATAGCCGGCCTTTTTGGTTTCCCTTAATCAGGCCTTGTTAGGGCCGTATTTCTTGGTAGGGGTGGCATTGGGGGAGGATCCCCTTAGATTGCCATGAACTGAACTCGTCTCGTCTTCAACCGAGGATCCTGGGAGGCACGTTGTCACAACAGACCCTCGGACCCTTTTTCTTCAGGTTTGACGGTTGAGAAAGGTCCAGGTTGACATAAAAAAAACTGCCCGTGTCATTGCGATGGTTCAGATGCACTAAGCTAAGCTTCAGATGTCTTTGAAGCTGGAAGATGCTCTTACTTTTTTTTAATTTTGTTCTCACACATCTGTAAGGGTGCGTGCTGCCAGTGAAAGCAGTGTTTCAGTAGGCAGGTCACTTGACAAGTTCGGAAGTTCGGTGCCGTTCGGTGCCCCGAAAAAGAAAACTACACGCTTCGGGGGATGTATTTTTTCATTTCCCCAACAATAACTTAGTCCCCCGAAGTTTACGCTCCAGGGAACTAACATATCCCACCTTGGGAATAGGACAAATCATCTTCAAAATGCCATTTTTTGGGGATATGTTAGTTCCCAGGAGGGAAACAGTTCGCCCCTGCAAAACGATGGTTGGAAGACTGTGGGTTGAACTCCGAGGTTGCCCGCAGAAGCTGCCAATGGTGACTTCGGTCGAAGTTGCCAACAGTTCTCATCCAAACTTTGACACCGTTGGAAAAACCTCAAAAGGCCATAAATTTGGATGTTTTGGGCTAAAGGATGGGTGGCTTACTGGGTGGTGGTTTCAAATATTTTTCGTTTTCACCCCTTCCTGAGGAAATAATCAAATTTGACTATAATACTTCTCAAATGGATTGAAACCACCAACTTGATGGTGACTTACCAGATCTCGGATGTGTTTTCAGGTGATTTTTTACTTTCTACCATGATAAATCACCATCAAGCCACCATTTGGGAGAATATGTTTTGGAACTTTTTCCAAGCATTTGATCACCTAAAAGACCCGAGATATTTGCGTGATTGGAAGTGGGTGACGGGATCCGGCTGGCTGAAATAATTCGGCGAACATGAGGCTCCAAAGCTAAAAAGCCAAGTAATTACTTGTTAAATCAGCGGCTTTCATTACCAATACCATCCATGTATGGCATATTTGCCAAACATTTGGGGGGATTGTTTCTTGGTGGGGTCCCTGATGGGAGCACAACTTGGGACGGACAGACCTCACCTACCCTACATGATGGATATACCTTCCGGTAAACTAACATCGCAATTTAAAATGGACCCTTTGAAGATGTATTTCCTGTTGAAAATATGGATTTTCAATTGTTATGTTAGTTTACCAGAGGGTAGATGTATAAATATACCATACATGGATGCCATGGTTCCTTTATTTTCCACCCCCCCCTTCAAATTTCACGAGTATAGATACCCCAATTTGGACGCAATTTTTCTGAAGCCGGATATCTATATATACTTCCGAGAAAGTGCCACTTGTGGTATCTGTTATAATTATTTGTTAAATTTTTGGAAGGGGTGTAGGCTTTAGTGAACTAGCATCGTTCCACTGAAAGCTGGATGTGTTTTTTGTTGGCACAAATCGCAGCAAGTGAAGCGGTGGTGTTGTGCACATCTTACTTTACATATTTACGTTCCATGACATTGGAATCTCATGATTAAGCTGATTAAGCTTACACGGGATTCATGCGTTGGGGTTCAGTTTGTTTTTGTTTGTTGCTGAGGTTATGTCTTGTTCCCCTTGGCCATCCACGCGATGGATATCATAGTGAGTGGCGTGGGGATCATGATGACGGACACTTGCCTTGTGGCCAAAGGGTTGCATATTGGTGGAGCATAGACTTAAACATCTTAAACTTATCGAAATGATACAACATTATTTTGAAGGCCTTTTAAGACTCCGACGGTCACCAAATTACAGAGCACACACACATGCATAGATATTACAAATTTATTTACATACCCAGATGCTCCAAGACGGAATATTTACCATCTCGGATATATATATATACATACATATTATATTTATTTATATCATGTATATATATATATATATTATTTTTATTTCAACACATACATACATATACAGATACTGTATATTTTTACTATATACAATATTTGTGAATGCTTTTCGGTTCGGAGTAAATACAACTCCGGGTGTCATGGTATTTCTGCATTCTTTGGCCATACAGAGCCATGTGTCGTGTGATTCACCATATATTGGGTATGTATAAAAGTGTGTATATATATATATAAATACCCCTACTGTTGACAGTTCAGAAATCCCTAAACAACCACCGTTTGGATGTATAACCCTGTAAATAATAGAATATCTACCAGCCTCAACTGATGAATCCCGGATTTTCTGAACTATCAACAGTATGTGTCCCATCCCAGCCATTCCAAGGAGTCAAAGTTTATAGGTATTCTGGTTGTCACTTTGACCTTCGGGTTGATGTGAGGATGCTAAACGACATTTTCCCCCAACTTCTTTGTCCAACTGGTTTGGGTCTGAAGATGTTGGAAGATTAGTGCTTAGAGAGTTGTTGTTGTTGTTGTTGTTGTTGTTGTTGTTGTTGTTGTTGTTGTTGTTGTTGTTGTTGTTGTTGTTGTTGTTGTTGTTGTTGTTGTTGTTGTTGTTGTTGTTGTTGTTGTTGTTGTTGTTGTTGTTGTTGTTGTTGTTGTTGTTGTTGTTGTTGTTGTTGTTGTTGTTGTGTTGTGGTTGTTGTTGTTGTTGTTGTTGTTGTCTGTTGTTGTTGTTGTTGTTGTTGTTGTTGTTGTTGTTGTTGTTGTTGTTGTTGTTTTTCTCAGATTTGCTTGAAATTGAGGGATGTTGATGATCGTTTTCGATTCACAAGGATCAGAACTGGGTTGTATTTGTTGTTAACTGGAATTTGTTTCTCAAAAATACACTCTCTGGGAACTAACATATTCCCACCCAGCCGGCATATTTGATTCCCGTTTGGTGGGATATGTATGCGTCCCCTGGAGGGTAGATTATATACACCCTGGAAGATTAACGGCTGGAACCTACAAATCACCCATTTGGAAAGGAAAATGATCGGAACCAAACCTCCAGAAAATTATGTTCCAGCCCTTCATCTTCAGAGGTGTAGCAGATAAACACCCTTGTGTCTTTTTGTTTTTTTAGGCCAGGTAGGCGGATGGTTAAAGAACGAGTGTTCCAGCGAATTCCCAAGAATTGCCCAGCCTCCGCCTGCCAAGGAAGCACCCAAAGGCAAAGGTATCAAGAACCTTGGGTGGTTTTTATGGTGGATTGAGGTGATGCACCCACCGAAAAATGAACGAAGGTCACCTTTTTGAAAAAAGGGGACCATGTGTAAGCATCAATTTTTCAGAGCGACATGGTTAGTTGTACACTGTTTTTTTTCCGGAACTGTATTCAGGGGGGATTCCGGTGGATAAAGATAACAAAGATCCTTTGCACATATATCCCTGTGCCCCAGCGTCGTCAGCTCCTCTATCAGTTTTCGAAGTACTCTTAATGTCGAGGTGTCCATGGTCGTTTTTGCCTAAAATGACTGGAAGAACCACAATTTTGCCAATCGCAAAATTATAGCAAATACATTTAGGGTAAGAGCACCAAAAAGGCATTACATTCCGCTACAAACGCGTTTTTGTTTCAATGCAGTTTTTTGGGGGTGTTGTTTTCTTGGAGTTTATTTCAATACTGTATCATGACTGGTCAACCTACTGCCCCGCGGACACGTACCCCCCCAGAAATAGCACCCATTGGTTTCCCTCAAGGGGGGTACGTGGCTATGGCTGTGCCGCACCACCAACGTGGGGTCGGGAGGTGGAACCACCTGGCTGCGGATTTCAGGAATATTGATCCGATGGAAGTGCTGAAGAGTGGATACAAGGTACCCATGGACGGGCCGGCAGTTGACCCATGGGCCGGCAGTTGAACCCCCCTAATTGACTAAGATGGTGGTGGTTTCGGTGAGTATGGATGATGTATGGCAATTTGTGATGATTTTTTTTTTAAACCCAGAAAGATTGGTTGGAAATGAAATGATCCAACTTTACCGTAGCTAGAGCTGTTTGGTTTGTCATGGCCTGAAATGACAAACATGTGAGACAAAGCAACAAGGTCACACCGCCTCCTAAAAGCACAATCATGCCCAATGTAAGAATCATAAACATTGGCTCAGCCATTGGTCAATTCTTAGTTTTCATGTTGGTGGTTTACTCTCAAGTCATCCCTTTACAAGGTGGGCCCCAACTAGTTATTTTCATGGGGTTACAACTCCCATAAGGAAATTATAACCTGAGTTAGCCATGAAATTTTTCGGCCATTTACAGGGCATATATATATATATATACAGTATGATATAACTCCAGAGATAGGCCCGGGCCCCACTTTGTAATTAAGGGATTCCTCAGAGCCAAAATGTCAGGTGTCCGTTGGTTTGGCTGCCGTGGGCATCGTTGTATTGTGCAGATTGTTTCTTGGTGGGGTCCCTGATGGGACAACAACTTGGGGTCCCAGACCTCACCTACCTACATGATTGATTTACCCTCCGGTAAACTAACATGGCAATGGAAAATGGACCAGTTGAAGATGTATTCCCTATTGAAAATGGGGATTTTCCAGCCAGCCATGTTAGTTTACTGGAGGGTATCCTTAATTTTTATTGAAGTTCCCTCCCCCATGTCAATGTTTTTGCCCACCCGGAAAAAATCAAGAAAAACTACCTGAAACATGGCACTTGGAAAACTACAACTTTCCTGTTGGAAATGCCACGTTTCAGGGGCTGCCTTAGTTTTGGGGGTGGTTATATATTTTTTCTAATCTTCTAAGTGTACATAGTCTTAGTCTGAGATTTTTCCAACATGACCTGCGAATCAAGGATGAAAATCACTCATGTTGGCATGACAGATAGCTACACTAGAATTCCGCAAGTGCAATGTCTTTTTTTGTTGGGGGGACGTTTCAAGCATGCATGTTTCATGTCATTGTAGCTGTAGCTGAAAAAGACTGTATTGCTCAACTGGTTGTTGTTTTGTTTTCTTTATATAGTGTATTGTAATGTGATTTGAATTAATGGGCATGTAGTTACGTAATTTCAATTGCGTGTTCATTGTTCACTCAACTGATTATAGCTTAAAACCATGTGTTTCACCGTAGGTAGACCAGTCAAATCAAACTCCGAATCCCAAGGCTCTTGTACACCGAGAGTCACCCAAATGCCTGGATCTACTTCTCGGTTTGTGGTTTAGTTGGTCTTGGCACCGCCTTTCTCTTTATCTTGGTGACCCAGTAACTTTCAGCTGATGAGAGAAATCAGTGAAAATCCCGTGATGTTTGGACAGAAGAAGGAAATAGGTGGTTTTAGGGGAAGTGGTCGAGTGGCATCTATCTTCAAGTTGAGCAGTGAGAAATTTGAGTGTTTGGGTCATGGAATGTAAAGGGGGGGTTATGCTACCCTGCTATCCTTGTGTTAGGATTCACAAGTGTCATTAGGAAATCCATGGAAATCCTTTGTCAACAACCAGTACACATATAACGGGATAAGCATGGCAACGTTATTGTTGTTATTTTGTGGCTCGCTCATTTCATGCTTGGATCTCAGTTAGATTGCTTTCTCTTGAGCCTACTATTTTGCAAAAATAGTTGGTGCAGATAGGTTGGCGAGGTAGCTGTGTGGTGGTAAACTGTTTATTGATCAGAATCATAACCATAGATATCTACCTGGAACCCCAATGACCTCTATTTTTGAAGGTTAACCCCCCCAAAACAAGGCCGAACTTTCAATCAAAACAAGGGGCCCCATTTGGGTTCTAGGTATATAATATATATATATATATCTATTATTCTTCGGCACAATTTGTTGTTGTGGCAGACATTATAATACCCAAGTATTGGATCACCTGCCAAAGTGATCCAAAGTGATCCTCTAAACCTCACCCAGTTTTTCGCTCCAAACCTGACATTTTGGCAGGGTCACAGGGTAAATTACACAGGGTGAAATACGGGATTCACCAACTTTAATTGAGGAGAGGATAATTTGTTGTTTATATACTGTATAGTGCAACTATGAGTATGTATTATTTGTATTTGTTTGATTTAAGCCAAAGTGTGTATATATCAGCAAGTTCCATTCAGCACAATCCGCACAACTTGCACTTCCTTAAACTGACAGCCTAACAGATGTGTTTGTGTAGGGCCTGTCGTTTGTACCTGTCCTGCCTAGGTACTACACAGACTTCAACTATCCACCAGTGAGACTCATAGCACAAGCTTCCCTCACGGGACATGGAACCAATGTCATTGCGGGCATGTCTGTGGGCGTCTGGGATCGAATTATGTGGCAAGTTGCGGCCATGGGTTTTATGTGGCCCATGATGCTGGCCATGGTGATGTTGGTGTTTAATACGTTGAACGCAACGTTGTTCAGTGACCAGGCATTCCTAGTAATTTCCCATAGCCAGGGAGGAGTTCATAATCCAAGATGAATCATCCATCCAAGATGGATTACATGGATTTCCTCGAATTTTCACCAAATCCTCACCGGCAAAAATTATGTTGTATTTTTGGGCTGAAACATCCAAAGCGTGGGATACCTGGAATGGTGGGCCATGTTTCCACTTTCGGGTAGACAGCGGCAATGAGATTTAGCAGCATAGCTACGAACGGTTTACCAAGGGGTAGTTAGGTACACTGTGTAAGATGAGAAATTCGTGGGGCGAGACAATTCGAAGCATAACTAGGTGGTGGTTTCAAATATGTTTTTTTTTTGAACCCTAGGCCCTATTCTTGGGGCAAGATTTCCAATTTGACTAATATTTTTCCAATGGGTTGGTTCAACCACCAAGTGGATACCATCAACCAGGAAAATTCTGGAACTCCCAACCGGTGTTTCCACAAAAGGAATGCGTGCCACCGCTGCACCCGCGGGCATCATTGGAGTGGCATTGTTGTGTTCCTACAAGACTGGCATGGCCGCGTTTGGAGGTTTCTGGTCAGCCTTCCTTAGATTCCATTCTGTTGTCCCAAACAACCAACTGGGATGGTAGTAAAACCTTGGATAAATCTTGGGATAAACTACCAACCTCAACTGGTGGATGCCGCATTTCTTCCATCAATACAAAGCGAGGGAGTTTTTGAGAGATTGGCAGGGAATGAGTTGTTGTGTATGTGCTATTTCATTATGATTAGACAGATTTTTAGTGCGTGGTTTATGGTAGATTGATGCAGATTGTGTATTATATAGTTTTTTTCCAAATATGTATGATTATATGCAAGCAGAAGTCTATGATGGTAGTCGATGAAACGGGAATCTCGTTTTTGACCATGGGTAGGGATTTTTTTGAAATGATGGGGCCCTGGGCGAGGCCAGGTACTTTTGGTAGAAGTGATTTATGGAGGTTCTCATTTTTCAGTAACAAAAAGCGATACTTGAAATAGATTATAAAAGAAAAACGACCATAGGAAGGACTATTTTGAACAACCACTGACCACGATTAATTTGCTAATTCCTGGTAGGGCCACAATAAAATATCTATGTTTGTTGTGTTTTTAATTTTAGTGATTTTGTTAAATGTCGCAACGTGACATACTTCAAGGTGGGTGGCTTCGGGCAACACGGCAACATTCCCTCAAGATGGAACCCATACTTAACATATCCCCCTGATAAGGCATATTTGAAGATGCTTTTCCTTTTCCCCAGGTGGGATATTTGTTAATTTCAGGGAGTGTACCCATTCAAAAACAGCCACTTCTAACTGTTTTAATTCTATTTATATTATATAGTACTTGGAGGCTCCTCCGAGTTAGCTAGTGGTTAATAACCAGGATGAATATGTCTCCGAAGGGGTTATTCTGTTTCCATTCATGGCTTATAAATGGGGGTGATCCTAGCTACTTACTAAATGGGATGGTCCTCCAAGCAATCCCCCTAAAATCCCTTCAAATGTATGAAATCAGCCCAAAAAATGGCTCTTTCGAAAATAGTTGGCTTGGAAAACAGGTTTAAATGCCTACCTCCGCATTAGTTCTCCGCATACATGGAGCTTCTGGGTAACTAGCAGGGGCCCATTTTTGTTGAGGTTTGCCAAGTGCTGGCTTATTCGGCACCGCCGTGGCCACCATGGGCATGTTGTCTACCGTGGTTTTTGTCCTGGCGATGGACGTCACCTTGGAGAAATGGACATCGAGGTTGTTGAGAAAAATGATTGGTGTTTATAGGGAAATATAGGGGATGACCAAACTACCAGTTATTTTTTTTCATAAACCCTTTTAAGGATCCCTATTAAACAACCAGGATTCAATATTTAATGGAAGTAAGGTTCTTCTTCGTTGCTTAACATCCTGAGAATTTGACAGGCAATTTATAGCGACCATTTCATCGCCGGTTGGTCACCCCAAGAGGTAGGATTTAGTAAGGGAGTCCTACCCAAAATCGCCTGATCTTTCAGATTAAGGATTCAATAAATTGCCCAGATTTTACCCCGAAAATACCTCCTTGGAAAAAACATCTATAAACCACTACCCTCTGTGAAACTAACATAGCCCGGAACATCAATGGTTGGAAGATTCATTTCCTTTTGGGATGGCTCATTTTCAGGGGCTATGTTAGTTTCAGGGAGTGTAATTGTGTAGGTTTCATGCTGATTTTTGGGGGAGTTATAGGGTCCGACGAAGTGTAGGAATGACGGATGCTTGGGTGTCCATGTTAGCGTTCGGGAGCACGTTGGGTTGCGGACATTGGGTAGATCAGGGTTCTTTTGGGAGTTTTTTGAGCGATTTCAGGTAGATATGTGATATTATTAGTGGCAAGTTTCAGCCACCAGTATACCTCAGATGGAGCCACCATGGCAAGGTGGGCCCAAACACCCATGGGTGAAATCACCCCAGTCACCTATTTATATCCGGCCATTTATAGGGGGTTAAAACTCCATTTATAACTATTAGGGGCCCGCCTTGTATGGATATAGCGGATCTTCCCCTGTCTCCGTGGGGGATCTCCCAAGGTCTTTGGGCCGATCACCGACAATGCAGGTGGAATTGTGGCTTAGAGTTATTCAAATTTAAACCTGAAAAACTGTTGCAAACCAAACAGATGACGGGTTGTTCGGAGGGAACGTGTTGCGCGATGTCTTGGTTAAGGTTGTAGTTTTGGGAATCTGAGCATTCTCATAAAGCGAAAATTCAATCAACCATTTGGGGATCCTTCGTTTCCAAGCAAGAAAGTCATTGCAATTTGGACAAGTTCTTTTTTTAAGAGGGGAACGAGAAGAGATGTGTGGTTCTAGATTAGCTTAGTCGCAAAGTTTCCCAAACGAATCTTAAAGGTCTGAAGCAGGGAAATGGAGTAGAAAGCATTTTCAAGAGACATGAAAACTCCGAATCTGGTCACGGTCTTTGTCCGCTTTGCTTGAAAGGAAAAATGTCCTGAAGATTCCTCCCAATCTTTCCGATGAACCCCAAAGGGTTGGAGGTTTTTTGTAGTGAAACAAATAGTTTGGTAGCGACAAAAGCGAATCTCTGCAGGCATTTGCGGCGAGGGTTGGCGATGTACAGATCAGTACAACAAGTCTCCAAATTCACTAAGATACTTGGACAATGGCCCCTACATTGCATAATTTTTCTGGGGTATCAGGGTATCATGAGACATAGTGGATATTTTTTGGAGGAATAACTTTCATCGGATTTCTTAAATGCATCAACAGCCATGGTTGATTTTTCAGCTCTTGAGGTACAAATAGACAGTATACTGGGACATTTTTGCAAATGCATCATGAGATAGTTTGACAAGATGATTGCCCGATCGCCCCGTCATTTATGAAGCAAAAGGGACACTCACTTCCATGACTCTGAGTAGCAATGAAGCACCATTTTCAGCACGTTCTAAGGCTACCTTTTTTATTGCCTAATGAACATGCCATGATCCCCCTAAATACAGGAGATGAAATCATGCCCCGGATCTGTGACTGGGAAATCATATGAAATGGGAACCACCTATCATTCACAAAAATATGATAATTACTCATGTCTTGCCTTTTTTCCGCAAAAAAAAAATCAAACGTGTATCTGAGCCAGACCCTTGGAATGATTTACCAGAATACCTTAATACCTTTGGGGTAAGAAGTTTTGGTTGCCACGCCTATTTGAGTTTCGAAAAAATACCTTTGAATTCAAGCCCATAGCATCCATCAATGGTTTGCTTACCTACATTTGCCATTCATATTACATTATACCTTAAAACAACAACCATCCATCTATATAGGTATACCAGATACGTTTTCTCCTGGAATCCGATGGGAAGGATTCGTTGGTCCGAACAAATCTCAGGTGGAAATGAGCGAACAACCGGAGAGTGTGCGCGATATTACTGACTCCCTAGATGCCGTTGGCAACACAACGAAGGTCGGGCTGGCAAGCAGGGCCAATGGGATCCGGCGGAAATTAACGGCAGGTGAACAGCTGGAAAAAGGATCCGAACCCAAAAAGAGCCTCCATGACTTTGGGGGGTTCAACATGTTTAAGTTTCCAGGGTGTAAGGTTTTTTTTTTGGTGAAGCACAAAATTTTGAGGGACATGGTTGTGGCTACAGCCGTGATAGGAAGAGAGACGGGGGTTTAGAGCCAGAAAGAACTCTCGAGGAGATCTGTGCTTGAAGATATTTTGAAGAGCTCCAGGTTTACCCAAAATGAAAAGATAAAGTCTTGATAAGTTTTGGAGAGATGACAAGACAGAGTGTTTTTTTTTACAAAATTGAAATTTCCATTTCAGATGATACCTCCTGGTGATTTTCGATCAGGAATAAAACAAGCTTAAAAAAGTCGTTGACGATCATTCTCAATCAAAGTAGCTCCCACCAACAAGGTCAACAAGAGATGGGTGCCAGTGCCAGCCATTTTCGGGAGTGTAGTTGTTTCATGGTGTTTCACTAAAGAATCAGGTTTAATTCAAGAAACCTGAGGTATGTGTTGATTCATGTGTGTTTTTAGATATAGATATATGTATAGAATATGTTTATTTAAATCAATTTAAAATATATATATATATATATGCCTAGGGAGGGATCCCTTAGTATTTCATATACACAATGTACTCATTTTCAACACACCCATATTCGTGTCTCAGGCCATTACCAAAGGCTTCTCCGTGGGCTCAGCATCTTTGGCGCTTCGGCAAAAACATGGAAAGCACCATTCCCATAGGATCCATGGGACTGCGACATTTACCTACATGTTACCATACAAATCAACCCAATGTAGGTAAATATATGCCAGTCCCATGGATCATATATGGGATCTACACTCCCAAAAACTAATCATTTCCTGGCAGAAAAAAACCTTTTCCAACATGGAAACGCATCTTCCGGTACCCCTGTTTTTTGGGGGGTAGGTAGGTGAACTGTAAAGTTTGGAGATCAAAAATCCTCCATATGAGAATGCTAATGCAAATTACATTCCCACAAATGTCCTTATCAATAGGTAACTTGGGTTAAGAACCCCTGGAAGTGGAGTTGTAACCCTAAGTGTAACTGGTACTTGGATGTCCAAGGAAGTTAGGATCAATGGTTAGTAAATGGGTTATAATCTACTTTTAAATGTGGTGTATTGGGGTTATAACCCATTTACTCACCATTTACCAACTTCCTGCGACATCCAAGTAGGAGCCCATCTTGTTGAGGCGTGCTTCCTTCTCTTCTCGGCATTTTTGGATGAAGTGTCCGAACTCGCTGGCCAGAACCTTCGATGATGGGGTTGGGAGTTCGTGGTTTCAAGTGGTACCGTACCGGCCCAGTTGTTTTTTTTGGGGGGGGTCCAAATATATAGATCCAAATGGTACATATTTTGAGTGATATAATGTGATATATTTTTAGATTGCCAGGGAACATAAACAGAATAAAGTAGAATGAATGTACATACTGTATTGATGTGTTTCTTTTTGGCAGGTATAAAGCATGTATTTTTGTTTATACGACACGGTACACCTCTGAAACATGTAACAAGTATCGGGACATGGTGTATTTTCAAGGCCTCCCGCTGGTACAACAAGCCTGTTCCAACTCAATCATACATATATCTTGTACATCATATAACTCATGTGTAACGTTCAGTTCGGACATGTCAATCCACCTATATAGGTGCATGTATACTGACAACTGCAATCTTTTTCTCCGACCTCCAAAAAATCGAAAAACATATACCACCACAAACTCACTTCATATTCAACCACTCTCCATCCATCATTTTGGTTCCTATGTTTTTTTTCTTTCAGGAAAGTGGATGCAGTGGATATTTCAGTGCCTGAAGTTTTTCTGGGAGGCATAGCTGGTGCAACCTTGGTTTTCTATTTCAGTGGACAGTGCATGACCGCCGTCGGTCCCTTGGGAAGCAGCAGGCAGATTTGGTTGGGCTGGTTACACCCCTGAAGATTAACTGCTGGAACATAATTCCCTGGAGGTTTGGAAGATCACTTTCCTTTCCAAATGGGTGATTTGTAGGTTCCAGTCGTTAATCTTCCAGGGTGTACCTGGTTGTTTCGAATTATGACCGGATCCCTGAAACTAACAGCAAACGCACCTGAAATTCAGAAAGCAGGCCTAAAGGCCCCAATTTCGGAAACTCATCTGAACCAATCAAAGTGCTTTAGGTTCGAAAATGTTACTTTCAGGGAGGGTAGCTGTTTGTTGATGTAGCTATGAAACCATGGGTTGTTTTTAATGTCTTCCACCTTTTTTGCAGTGTAATTTCAATATACATGGCTGGAACATCTACCAATCTAATACCCAACTAATTAGGAGAAACCAGACTTCTCGCAACCAGTTGTTTGCAAGTTTGACGTTTTTGTTTTGGACCCACCGAAAGCCGTACACGCGTCCTGAACCATTGAAACACACACAACAGGGATTTGAAACCTTTCCTTTCGTATCGCTTTTTGTTGGCAAAGCTAAAAATTAACGCAACCAGTTGATATCTTTGCATAGGTAAATGTATGTAAATGTAGGTATATTAACTAGTTTTATGTGCAATTGTATATGGTACATAAACCTCTACCATCTATGTATGGTATAAATTTGGCTTGAATTTTCTGGTAAAATCTTTAGGTAAATATACGAAACTCCCATGGATTACCTAGTAAAGGTATGCCTTTAGTCGCGGTGCCCATGGGATTCGTTGGTTAACCAAGGCTCTGCAGCACAAGAAGTGGTGAATAACGTTCGCACACAGCTGCTTGGAGATGTTTTAAGCCTTAAGCCCTTTCCCATGAGGGATCCATGGGACCTGGTGCGGTGTATTTACCATGGATGGTTGATTTTTATGGTAAGTAAATGTAGGTATACCGTGCATACATGGATTCTACGGGTAAAGAATCGCAACTTCGCGTCTCGTTTTGCTTGCCGGGTTTCCAGGTTTGAAGGGATTCTCCGAAAGGTGTACCGTTACATACATCAGACTACACGTTGGGGAACCGAAAGATGTATTGTGTACTTTATTTCACCACTGTGATTTGCATATGTGCATGTGTGTGTGTAAAATGTATACACATGTATCCACCTCAGCCACATATTTGCATCGATAAGTTTAGGGTAGGAGTGGTTTCCGTTGTATCAAACAACCATCCTGGGAATCCTAAAATTTGATCCTGGGAATCCTTAAATTTGATCTGGGAATCCTTAAATTTGATCTGGGAATCCTTAAATTTGATCTCTCTATCCAAAACATGTGTTTACACCATCTATTT
The DNA here is from genome assembly GCA_000507305.1 of Breviolum minutum Mf 1.05b.01. Lineage (NCBI taxonomy): Eukaryota > Dinophyceae > Suessiales > Symbiodiniaceae > Breviolum > Breviolum minutum. The sequence goes on along the minus strand of DF239065.1, from coordinate 379,921 downwards.
CTAGGGATGCTGAGGAGGTAATTGTAGCCCAATCATTTGGACAAAATGACTGGATGCCCAGCTAGGTGCTGGTATTTTCACACCACCATGGGGAGATGATCCAATTTGACTTTCATACCCACCTGAAGTTTAACATGACATAGCCCCTGAAAATATAACATCCCAAAAGGAAAGGCAAACGTCTTCCAGCCATCGAACTGTTAAACTGCGGGGGGTTGGTTCAAGCACCAACGAACCTTCGCTGAAGGTTCCGCGAGCGCCCTGGGATCATGGATGGGTCACAGAAACCGGACTATGCCACCTGGGCAAAAGTTGGAGGGAAAAAAAAAGTTCCTTTTTCATTGGGAACAAAGAGAGCCCCACCCAAAAAAATAAGGCCTTCTTTGGGGGGGGCTTTGTTAGGTTCCCTTTTTTTCATGGCAAAGTGCCTGAAAAATGACTCCTGGAAGACTACTGTCAGGACTCGTTGTTTGTTTCAGGGGCTAGATTTCTTTCTTGGGCGGTATAACTATGATGATTAACAGCTGAGAATCATCAGACCTTTCACCTTTGGTGAATGAAACGTTGTTTCGTAGGATGACTTCGTACTGATACCCTCTCCCAGGTTAAGGTTTAAGATGTTACATTTGTTTGGCATCATTTTGGATGAATTGATCTGTTATGGTCTAAGGTCAAAAAACAAAAGCTTGCTTGTAGCATGATTTCTCAAGAAGGTCTTATTTTTATTTATTTTTCTGAGTCCAAGGACAGCAAAATAAACCAGTCAAGACTTGGATTCCTCCACATGTTTTGTGGATATTTTTTCTCTAAGAGATCATCATGTGGAAACAACTTTGGGTGCTGGTTTCCAAGCATTTTGATTCGGACAGCTTCGGCTTTTGGGTTCATTTGAACTGATGTAAGTCAAGGCTTTGACTCTGTCTTTCTAATACCTGGTTGAAGTAGATGGTACCTCTTCTGAAGCCTGGCTAAGCGCAGTGTATTTGTTGCTCGTTGTTGGTTTGGGTCTGAGATCCCTTAACACATGGCATCCATGTATCGTTGACCTTTTTGGCCATGCATATCCAAATGTAGATATATAATTTTACTATACATAGGTATGGGATGGTATGGGTAATGACAAAAAAAATGTAGTGAGGGATAATCCAAAGGATAATTGTATGGTTTCAACAAAAATCCAACCTTCGTAGCAACTGGAAGTCCAATCGATCCAACAACAAAGTGGGATCGAGGCCTCCTGCGTCTCCATTGTGACGCAAGCCGCGCTGCGGGAAATGGTAGCACCAGGCGAAGACGTCCTGCCACCCGAAGACGTGGGAAAAAAACGGTACACCTTTCGGGGGATAACATGTTTTTTTCGTGACGGATGTGTTGAAAACCCGTACATGGGTAAAACATGGTTAAACTTAAACCACGAATTTTACTAACCACCTTAGAGTACCTTTCAGTAGCTAACCTTATCGATGATCCAATTCCAAGAAAGGCATTCTCTATGGGTCACGAAAGGTAATCATTGGGTGTGTTGAGCCTTCATCTTAGCTGAATTTCTTGGGATTGAATCACGACTAGGCAGTAGTATTCCTTCTGTCTACCAATTGAACCAAATCACCATCTCTCCAAAATGTTGTAATTTGGATTATTAGCCGAACCAGTAGTTCGTAAACCATTTTGCAGGGTTAACAATTGAAGCATTGTATAAAAGGTCATCTTAAATGTGGATTTTTGTGTTTGGCACTGTTTCTGGGTGTGTGTAGATTGGAATGGTATAGCTTCCTCCCTGCACCGGCAGGCATTGTGGCCACCACGGTTCCCTTATGCGTCGGCTTTTTCTTTAGACTGACCTCGAGCTACTTAGTTTGAGATCAGCGAAAACCAACATGTAAATGTACATCAAAACTGATATTTGCTATGCAATGGGTACCTGGCTGTCTATATATATATATAGATATATATATATATATTATATATATCTTTTTTATATTGTTAATATTACAGTATTAAGATATTGCGTAGATATCTGTGTGAACACACATTTTCTTTGGCCAGCAATTTCCATGGTTACGTGCATAGTATAGTATATGTTGAATCTTATGCTGTTTCAATGTGTGTTTTCCATTTCATTATCGAATGCGGTCACAGTGGATGATGATGACAATGACAATGACAAGGTGAGGAGTAGTGTTCTTGTTCTTTGTTGCTTGTTGCTTCTTCGTCATTTCTATTAATTCCCCCTTGCACCACATCCCCAAACAAACAAACAAACCAAAACCAAAACTGTGGTGGTGGTTTCAAATATTGTTTGTTCACCGTTATTTAGGGATTTAGGGAAAAAACACATTTTGACGAGCATATTACACCCCGGAAGATTAACATGGAACCTAAAAATCCACCCCAATTGGAATCCGGAAAATCATCTGAACCAAACCATCATGACTTCAGGTTCGATTCGTTCATCTTCTGGGGTGTATGGAACCAAGGGGTTGCTTCCACCACCACCACCTAGAAAATACCAAGGTGGCAACGACAAACTGATCGGAGCCAAAGCCATTGCGAGCTTTTTGATGTTTGCCACCTCTTCAGGGGTTTTGTTTCTCGCGGCGGCAAAAGGTGAAGTCGACTGGAAAACGTTTTGGTGATAAAAAAGGTGAATCAAAAATACAACACACACACACATACGCACACACGTGGAGGTCAAGCATCGGGTTTCGGCGATATACACGTATATATATATATATATTTATTTGTTTGTTTAAGTTGCATACATGCGTGTTATATTATGTACGTTTCTGTATGTGGTTATAGGGGATGCAATATATTTTGATATGTGACATGTCCCCCTTATATCTCTTATTTAGCAGGGCATATTCCACAATCATTTCCATGGATATTCATAGCACAGCCTGAGAAGGGGGGTTCAGAATAACCTGTCGTGGGGTGTCAGTTGTTCAGGCGTTTGATTTTTGTTCGACCTGTCATTAATCAGAGGGAAAACGGTGGTATTTTTGGGATGGCACCCTTAATAATCAACCCCATATACACCTATATCGTGGGCACCACCGTTTTCCTTATGAATTAGACAAAATCTGTTGAATCCCTGGCAAACTTAAACATGATAAACCAATGGAAATTGACCCATTTGACCCATTTGGTTCCTGCAAAAAATGGATGTTCATTGCTTTGTTTTCGTCAACTTGATGCCTCAAAGTCCGAAAAACAGTCATGGCTCAGTCTGGGAGAAAAAAGTTCCACACCAACCATCTCAGAGATGTACCATGGGGATTTGGCTACCCAGTTGCATGGCAATTTTGATAAACCACTAACAAGGATCCCTATGAACCAACCCAATAAAATAGGGTTGTAACAAATGGTTTCATTCACGCAAACCTCAGTTGGCACTTTCCTCACTGCTCCGAGGTTTGCAATATTTTTGAACACTGCCGGCGGAGCGTGGGACAACGCGAAGAAATACATCGAACAAGGCTGTGGTAGATGGGATCTCCCTCCGACCGATTTCATCTAAGATCTCAATCTTCATGTTAATGGAGATCACTTTCCTTGTTTTTGGTCCATGTTTATTTTTTTTCAGGTGTTTGATGATTTTTGTTTGATTAGCTTTATTTTGTGTGTCCTTCGTAAGAGATTTGTTTCTAGTTCATTCTGTTTCTGTAAGTATCTCTTCTTTGAATGGCTTGACTTCAGAAGCTTAGTTTGTTCAATCCCTCATCCACTTTGGCTGCATCAAAAACATCGGCTATAGAGATTAATTCGGAGATTCTGCCAGGTTGCATCCCACAGTCCCCTGAAACCCAGCGGTTTGCCAGGAATGAAACTGTTGATGGAAGAAATCCGGCACCACCTGGAATGTAAAAAACGCAGGAAATAATGGGATACACTACCAATCAACTGGTGCAGGATTTCTTCCATCAACAGTATCGAATGAAACTCGTCGTGTTGCAGTCGTCTTGTTGCTTAGAGGAATCCGCTTTAAAAGGCACCAAAAACATCCTCAAATCAATCGTGAGATTTGGGCGTTGGGCCCCACCAGCTGACAAACAGAGAGGTTTACACTCCGGTAATCTAACATAGCAATGGAAAATGGACCCTTTGAAGATGTATTTCCTATTAAAAATGGGGATATTCCATTGCTATGTTAGTTTGCCAGAGGGTAACAACTTTTAAAGCAATTGCTGGGGTCGATGCACATGCCCCTTTCTAACAGTGGGAATTTCGTGAAATACAATGACTGATCCTGGTGGACCACTGTGACAGGGGGTAGACTCATCTCAAAAGCATATTTGCCATAGGCCCTAAACTCATCAAAAAAAACGTGAGTCTCACCTTCACACCATGCAAACGCTATGACTTTGTTGCTACTACAAGGTGGGCTTTTTTTTTTAATAAATGGGTTTCACTGGGGTCATTTAGACCTCACTCCCCATTTACTCCCCTGAAGTTGAACATTTCGCCCCTGCAAAAGGTGGTTGGAAGACGTTTGTCTTTCCTATTGTCAAGGTTTCGGTCACATTTTCGGGGGCGAGCTATGTTAAACTTCCGGCGGGGGGGGGGGGGGGTAGTAATCTCGATCAGCTTAAGAAAGGCCCCCAGCTTTTCATGTCGCCAGGTGTGCATGGTGGTAAAGGAAGTGCGGCTCACAAGGCAGCCGTCACAGGTGATACGGTGGGCGATCCGAACCTCGGCTATGTCAATACCCATAGGATCCATGTATGGTATATTTACCTACATTTGGTTAATTTTTATGGTAAATGTATAGGTAAACACCATAAATGTAGGTAAATAATATACCATACATGGATCCTATGGGATATGGAAAGGCACCCATAAACTAAAGTTTAACGAATCACGACAATTTGTGATTGAACCTTCATTCTCTACTAGTGATTGATACTGTTGATGGTTCAGAAATCCAAAACAACCACCTGGGATGTATAAAACCTTGTAAATCATGGGATAAACTAAACTACCAACTGGTGCAGCTGCCGTTTCTGTGGCTCCTTTTTGTTTGCGCTGAGGAGTAAAGATACTGCTGGACCATCGTTACATGCGCCTTGGCAGCCGTTTGATATTCCAGGGGTACACTTCCTACAACAAACATAGCTCCTGAACAAATTGATGGTTGAAATATTAGTTTCCTTTTGGGACGGCCTATTTTCAGGGACCATGTTAGTTTCAGGTAGGGTAAACTCACTGTTGGTTTTGGGGAGTGTATATCTCCCAGAAAGACATCACCAGTCATAGCCGAGAGACTGCCATCTCCGGAAGTCCGCAGGGAATATATGGGAACAGATTTCAATGAAGAAAAATTTCCGTGGAGTAGAAATTGCGGTGAGTGAGGCCTTTTAAGAAAAGATTGCTCATACAAAAAGGCAGACTTGTGTTGGCATAGTCAATTATTTAGATTGCGAAGTGCAAACCACAGTGAATCAACCCTCATTTTTGTTCTATTGAATTGCTAGGGTGACCACGGTGGGTGGACTTTTGAAGTTGCAGGTCTTTTTCAGTCGTGAGAACTGATTGTTTCTTACAGCGAAATATATTAGTATTGGGGAGGCGAAGCTCGAAAAACTCCACGGTTACCAAGTACTTCGTTCAAATCGTTTAGATCCGTTTCAATCGGATCCATTTTCACATCAAAAAACAATCCCATGAAATTTTGGGTTGGCGGATCTGAGGTCCTTATCAAGTTACTTTCAACGATCACTTTGGTGTGTTCGCCGCTTTTTGTGGCCAACTGATGGATCTGACTTTTTACAGTCGATACAACACGGCGAAACATGGGCTCCAGTTGTATTACATAGGCATTTCGAGATCCATAGGGACAACCTGTAGGAGACAACCGGAGTCAAGTGCCGCAAGAGGTTTTGTTTCCATGTTGTAACAGGGCCCATCGTTGTAGAGTGTGATCCCAGCCACCGCGGGAATGGAAAAAGGCACACGCAGCATGCTTTGGCTGTTTGATGTTGATGGCTCCTGACATACTAGGTTACTAGGTGGTGATTTCAAAGAATTTTTATTTTCATCCCTACCTGGGGAAATGATCCAGTTTGACTAACATTTTTCAAATGGGTTGGAAACCACCAACTAGCGAGAGTTCGTTGAAATATAACAACCTGGAACCCTAACAAGGGGCCCCTTGGTGTTTGTTGGAAGTTCGGGGCCCCTTGTTTTCGGGAGGGCCCCGACCTTCAAAAATAGTCAAAAACACAAAAAAACATGCATGCAGTGATTTATGTGAAGAAATCCTAGTTGCTCTAATTTGGTTCAATCCAAGTTTTGTTGGCAATTGCCTTTTGTCCATACCGATGGGACCGAGGGACACGGTTTTTTTTGGTGAGCAACCAACGTTTTGAGTTATTGGATTTGTGTATGGTGATGTTTTACGGATTCTACCATGGTAAATCATCATTAAACCACCATTTGGGTGAGTTTTTTTTACTTTTTCCGAGCATCTTAAGCAAATCCAAGAGTTTTGATGATTTGAATGGTGTTTCCATTTTGGGTTTAGGGACACACCTTTGGCACACAGTGATGCACCTGAAACCTTTTGAGAGGTTGAACGGGCGCATTTTGATGGGCGCCTAGCCACGTGTGTGCCAAAAAAAAACTCATGACTGGGTTGTGGTTTCAAATATTTTTTTAATGTTCACCCCGAAAATTGGGGAAGATTTTCACCCCTTTTGACGTTCGCATATTTTTGAAAAGGGTTGGTTCAACCACCAACTAGGTAAGCATACTCCAGGAAATAAGGCCTTATTTGGGGAAGATTCCCATTTTGACCAATATTTTTCAAAGGGGCTGGAACCACCAACCACATGATCTTTGAGTCATGGTTTGTCTTCGAGAGGCTGCCAGAGCACTCAGCTCGAATACGATGAAGGCAGGGGGTTCTGAACGGGCGGGAAAATGCCATGGAAAAATACCTCCTGGGAACTCACATATCCCGTGCCTTTTTGGAACTTTAAAGATGATTCAAATGATTTTCCTTTTCCCTTTCGGGGAGATATGTTAGTTCTCTGGCGGGTACCTTCAAAAAATGAGCGAACTTGAGGTTGAGGGTTGGAACCCACAAAATGGTTTCTGATTCCTGCGGCGCCACTATTTTTTAAATGCAGGATCCAAGCGTCGTAACCTTCAGTTTTCATTTTATCCCACGATCATTAAATGGGTCAGTGCCATGTCATGAGAAGTGTTTGGGGTTGGAGGTTTGGAGGTTTGAGGTTTTGTCCCAATTTTGTGGAAATTCCATGTTTGGCCAAGGAGGGCTGGCTAAGCGCACTGGTGCACTGGGTGTGACTATTTTGTCGGTAGGGTTTTTTGAGACCAAATGAGCAATGAAAAACACCTTCCTTGTTTAGTTTTTTTTTCTTCGGGGATCATACTTCCCAGTTATATAGGGATTGTAATAAACCGATATAAGGATATATAAGGATCCTTATAAGCAAACCAGAGTATTGGAAAGCAAGAGGGTTTTTTCGTGGCTCAATTAGAGACATCCAACGTCAAAATGTCATGTGATGCACCCCGGAAACCCATCAATGATCATCCTAATAGCCCGGGACTTAGATTTGTTTTAACAAAAAATGTACGTCTAAATATTTTGATAGTACAGCATCATAATTGGGAGGTATAGCGATATCATGCGATATCTATGTTTGAATATGTGTCTACCTACCGCATCATTGGAGGTTAGTTATTTCTTATCATTTTCACCCAGCACTCTCCTTACTTCCGGGTTGGTGTGGTGTAACCCGGCAGCGTTTGAAGTCCCATAGATTTGGTGCCCTTTGGAAAGTCCAGTAGTAGGCATTTTGTTGGCGGATTTTGTTTTTCCCATGGGATGATTTTTCGTCATTTTTCACAACCATTTGGGAGACTCCGCTCTTCCCATGGAAGGCTCCAGATATTCAAGTTCCAGCACCACCACCAGTGATGGAAGTTCCACCGGTTGCCTGGTCGCAAAGTTCATGAGACAATTTTCCCTATTTAGGGTGTCCATGGAAGTTTGTATGTAACTAGTTATTGAGTTGGCTTATAACCTATTTACGGGACCAAACCGACCTACTTCTTTTAGGGCTTATATATATGTATATTTAATCCATTTACTACGTACCATGGACACTCCAGATGTAATTCCCGAAAATTACCATGACACTTACCTTATAAGGTCAAAATAGATGGCTTGCCGATACCAAAAGGTAGGTGATATAGTAAAGGTGTCCGAAAAGAAACTAATATATCTAATATGTAGGGACGTTAGCCATCTACTTTTCAAGTACCCCTAAGAATCCAGGACTATCCTGAGATATCCTGAGGATGGAATTGGATCCCTTAATACCACTCTAGGGAAGGGTTTGGATTCTTAGGGTACTGTAATATAGAATCACCATCATGGGTACCATCCCTAATATACATAATCCATTTACTAAGTATACCTTGGGTCCACATTCGGGATGTAGTCCCCGAAAAAAAATAACATGACAATTTAATATCAAATAGCAATCCTCTGGGTGGTGGCAACTCAAATATTTCTTATTTTCATCCCTACCTGGGGGAAGTTTTCCAATTTGACTAACATTTTTCAAATGGGTTGAAACCACCAACTAGTCATGAATTCAGATGTATATATCTCCTATGAAAAAAAAAAAACTGTTTGTTTTCCATTGTCATGTGCGAGGGAGTCGTATGGGTTGAAGTGGCTTGCTACAGGACCACCCTCTTTGGGGGAGTTTGGCTCTTATTTTGACCCACCGAAGAGTGTTTTTAGTTGAAAAGGGTTACCAAAACCGTCCGTGTTTTTTGTTGACATTTATTTTTGCAGTGTTTATGCAAAATGTTTCAATATGTAGTTGAATTTTACTAGGTGGTGGCAACTCAATGATTTGGAACATTTTCACCCGAAAACTTGGGGAAGAAAATCACTCAATTTGACGTTCTCATATGTTTCAAATTAAATAGGTGGCTCGACCACCAACCTGATGAGTCGACGAATGGGACGTCATCCTTTAAATCGCGAAAATAACCACATGAACCGACCAACCTTTGGAATCATAGTTTCAAAATCTCAGGACATCCCGGGACGGGACCCAATGTCACTCGTTTCTCCCCCAAGAAATAGCCCTCCTGAAAATGAAAACATTATCCCATACCAATCTTTTGGCACTTTTGAGTCGATCATTTTCCCAACTCCCCGTTTGGTGGGATATGTTATATAATTCCCTAGAGGGTAGCCGGGGTCCCTTATGATTATAGGGACTATGAGTTAAACCCATCGGTTGAGGGAAATGATTTGGGATTTCCTCCACTAAAACTCGGAGTTTCCCATCGAAACATCTTAGGAACTTCCACCTAGGCCATTGGCGAGAACGGAAGTTGAGAGACTGGGCAGTGAAAACATGGGCCCTCTGGTTTTTTTAGGGTAAGGGATGAAATCCTACCCAGTTATATCCTGAGATTATTTCATACCATGAAACGAGGATCCCTATTAAACAACCAGGATGCAATGGAAAGTAAGACGTTTTTTTTCGTGGCTCAAATGTTTTGCAGGTTTTTTTGGTGATGATGGAAATACATGGGTCGCAGAAACTGGTCGATGAACACTTGTCGCATATGTTCAGGGAAAAAAACGTCATGTGAAGTTTGTGTTGTGTGTGTTTTCTTTTGTTTCATTTGTTTTTCTGGTTGGTGGTTTCAAATACTTTTATTTTCACACCCACTTGGGGAAGATTTCCAAATTTGACTACGTAATATTTTTCAAATGGGTTGGTTCAACCACCAACTAGAAAATATCATCAATGGATGGATGATCATGCTTGTTTTAATGATAAGTCAATCTCTCATGAACGCTGCTCTCTTCCTGGCTCTCCCCCAGGGAAGAACCGACCATGACTTCCTCTGTGGATTCCATGAAAGATATCATCGGCGTTCCAGGCGCAGTGGAGTGAAGCACCAGAGTGCTTAACTAGTTGGACTTAAAAGATACACATGTGAAGAACAACGCATCCCAAGTAAACGCAGATTGGGGCATTCATCCTTTCAAATGATTCCAAGGTTTTATAGTCCAAGAATTTCAATCTGTTCGAGAATTGCTGGTATTTTGGCTCGCCTTCCTGAAAATTCAATGGAAAAAATATTATGCGCAACAGTTTGGGCCATCTAAAGTCAGTAGATAAAACATGATAAAACTCATGTTTGCTCTAAATGTGTTGTGAAGTAGAGGTTCCCCCGTTTTTAGCCGGTAAATTACCCCGGAATGACAACAGAACGCTGGTATTTGGCCTGATAATTTGGGTCATTTTTTTATCAATAAGGGATGCTGGAGACCCCATGGGTTGATACCCTCCTGAAGGTGAAGGAAGATCGCCCCTGAAAAGCTACCGAAACCCAACCGGGAAAGGATGGTCGGTTTCCAGTCCCACCATTTTTCAAGGGTAAAACTCGCGGCAAAAAAACCTGCGGGGGGTGTAGATCAGAAAAGTCCAAGCCCAATCTTGGAGTTGCAGAATTTGATGATTTTACTTTCTACAGCCCATAGGATCCATGTATGGTAAATATACCATACATGGATCCTATGGGCAGTGGTAAATCACCATGAAAAATCACCATTTGGGGAATATTTTTAATTTTTTTCCAACCACCGAAACAGCAAATCTAGGCAATTCCTCTTCTGTTTTTCCTCAATGCCAGGCGCATTGCACGCGTGAGTGTTTGCGATGGCTCCAACCAAAGCTCGACTGAAAGGAAGTGTTGGTGAAAAAAATCTTGCGGCAACAAAAGCCACCGACATTTCCAAACCCCATATATCCATGTATGGTATATACCTACATTTGGTTGATTTGTATGGTAAATGTGGCCAAATATACCATACATGGATACTATGGGAACCACTTTTAGTGGTTGATATTAAGGATTAATAGAGACCTGGAGTTCTGATGTTCAAACCTTTTCAATGGCAGAGTGGTTATATTATATATACCTTGCCCTGAAACTAGCAGCTTGCAACCAAAATTGATGGTTGGAAGACGATCCTTTCCTTTTGAGATGGCCAATTTTCACGGGCTATGTTAGTTTTAGATGGTGTGAACTCCAATTTTTTTGGGGGGGGCTTTTGTTCCAATCCCGGAACCTGCGGAACTATTCACAGTATTACCATCACGACAAAAAAGGGTGCAAAAAAAGGGATCCCCAACAGTAATGCATTTGGAAAATCACTGCTTACACCGAAAACTTACATGGAACCCCAACATGGAGGTTTGGAAGATGCTTTTCCTGGCAAAAAATGGGATTTTCAGGTTCCAGCCGTTAGTTTTCAGGGGTGCCGACGGTTTCCTATCAGAACGACTTTGGGTCGAACTCAGTCAATGATTCTCCGACTTTTGGGTGTCTGTGGAAGGCAGTACCCAAAAAGGACCCTGGCTTCATGTTTTTTTGTGGTCCGAAACGTCGTTATTTCTGTTGGTTAAATGGTTGGCAGATTGTGTGGACGATTTTGTTTGCTGTATATAAAGGGACATTTGGGATTTGGATGTCAACACTTGGAGTTGGGGAGAAAGGATAATCATCTTACGCCACTGAAGCACTTCCTCCTTTCCTCCATGCTTCAGTGGAAACTTAGCCAAGTTAGAATTGGAAGGACTTAGATTTTGGATGATGTTGGAGAATGGAAACCCCGGATTAATAACCCTCCCCCTACACCAGAAATTCTTCAATCGATTTGTCGTGACCAATCCCCTCCAAATAAAGAGATAGCTAGCCCAGAGGACAAGTATAACTATAAGTAGTGACACTGTTGATGGAAGATATCCTACACCACCTGGAATGTATAAAACATTATAAAACCTTGTAATGGATGGGATAAACATGGATAAACTACCAACCTCAACTGGTGAGTTTACCGAATTTCTGAACCATCAACAGTATGACGAGATCCTGATTTCATTGGATCATGAAATCACATCCCTACCACCCTAAGACTCCAGACCCCTCCTATAGAAACACCAGACCCTCCTAATGACACCCCTGGGGCCTTAAAACAGGTGGTTTTGACACCCCATGACATCCCATGGAGCCTTAGGGTACTCAATAAGAAAAAAGTATGAAAACTCACCTTCCAGAAGGCTGATATTCGACTCCAAGGATTTGGGCCTTTGGGGGGGGGCTGGTGTTTAGTACTCGGGGGGGGGGCAGTATCCACTAATTAGAGGGTTAAAGATGTTAAAGGCATCAGGAGGGAAGATCAGCGAACCTTTTGGGACAGCTGGATTTTTTTATGGAAAGTAGTAAGGACTCATATTTTTTTTGTGAAGCCTGAATGTGATCTACAAGATGGAGACCTCCTAGTAGTACAAGGTATGTTTCAAATGAAGCGGAGTAATTGGGGGGGTCACTATGACTGGCCAATTCCAAAATCGGTGGTTCTAATTGCAGATTTGTTGCATTCCCCTGTTGACTAGGGGGGGGGGGGGCATTTGCGCCGATACCAAAAAATGACCAACTGGCAAAAGGAGCGCTCTAATTGGGGTGGTTATCAATCCTCCTTTGACATTATTTGGTTCAAATACATTCATATACTATTACTAGATCTTTTTACGCATAAGACATAAAGGGGATATACTTGCCTTTCTTACATGTAGACTTTTGCACACGTAAGAAGGTGGAACAACAAAACATGTAACCAATCAATGCTCCCTTACTGAACCTAAAATTCAAGTTTCTTACTCGCATGACTTTGAGGCTCAGTCAGAGGACTATTTTGCAAACGATTCGCAGCATGAATATTCCTTCACGTGTCTTAGTCACCAATGATAGGAATTGGGCCTCCCTGTTTTGTTGGTTGATTTTTACTCTTACAACAGCTACGCCCCCCGCTCCCCAAGAAGATAACACCTCGACAAACCTCTGGATGGAATAAGCCAACAGACGTTCTCCGCTGCCAATGGTTACCAACAGCGACGCGACGAACGGAGACGACTCTTTGGAGAAGACCCGCATTGTTGGATGCCCTGGTCTTGTACAGTTTTGACATGTCTTAACAGGGTCGCGTTTTTTCTTTTGGGTTGTCTTGAGCAGGATTTGGGCCATTTCGCGACTACTTGTTTCTTACATCTCTTTTTTTGTCCGAGAAATGGTGGATTTCAAGGGTGTGTGTAGCAACATCAGCAGCATTGATTCGGAGAGGATTACGGTACGACTCAAGCTGAAGATGCAACAAAAGGCTACATGCACTGGCTCGAAAATGTCTGTCATGGCCGATAGGACAGGATCCATGAATGGTATATTTACTTATACACTACTTTACCATACAAATGAATTAAATGTAGGTAAATATGCCAGTCCCATCGGATGCTATAGGTAGTGCTGTTTTTTTTCAATCACCTTTCCCATTCTCTAAGGAGTTTGTTTTGGTATTTTGCGAGGGGAGGCTTGAAAAAAAACACTGTCATGTCAGCCCCATAGTGGCTGTTACCCTCTGGTAAACTAACTTAGCAATAATGGATTATCCGCATTTTCAATAGGAAATACATCTTCAAATGGTTCATTTTCCATTGCTATGTTTGTTTACCGGAGTGTAGATATACCTTCCTCGGAACTAACATATCCCCTTTTAAAGGCCTGTTTAAGATGATGTTCCTTTTCCCCAGGTGAGATGTGTTAGTTGCCTGGAGAAGATTTCCAATCATGATAAGCTAGTGAAGATTCTTTTGGCCAAATATCAATCCTAAAGTCCCAAACTTACAGTGCCAAGTCTGACAATTGCAGAATGCCAGAGTTGTCATGAGACTTTCTCATCCCTGAGGATCCTGGCTAACCTTGAATCACCTCCAAAACGCAAGGTACTTAGGTTCCATGAAACCATTACAGTCTCAGTTTCGGTGGGCCAGGATCCCTAGGGCTAAATATTATATAACGATGTAAAACTCTCACAAGGTCCAACTCTGCTCATGATGTACCCTTTCATTCTGGCACGGCGAAAAAGGCACTCCCAAGAAAACATGAGCTCATATGAGCAGTGAACAGAGAAAACCCTGGTTATTTGCTGGGGATTGTACTATCCATTTATATAGGGATTATAATAAACCTTTTTTGAAATATTTTTTTGAAAGATCCCTATATGAAGCAATGAATGTGATTAATTGAATGTCAAAGGGATTTTTAACGTTGCTCATAAAGTTTGCTAACCAGGTTTTTACAAACAAGCGAACCTCCAGTGGGTTTTTTGAATGGTCTTAGTGATAGTAACTTTCAATGCGCAACAACGAATTCCTCTCACACGCCGCATTCTGCATTTGCGGAGAGAAAAATGCTAGGTATACTTGGGGCTTGCTCCCTACCCACTATTGGGAAAAACCAGCCATTTAAATTTAGGAATTCAAAGGCACTTTGCTTCCCTGAAGGGCACTTTGCTCCCCCCAAATGTGTAGACTCTTTTGTTAGTGGGGGGGCACAACCCAGGGTAAAACGCTGTAAATCAAAGCGGGATTGCTGATTTTCTTCATAAGAATTGGTGCCTAGAAAGGCTTGATTTTTGAATTGAATGATTCAATACCCCTGCAATATGTATTTGAATGATCAAGAGTAACTTCCAAAAAACACAAAAACCATTGAACTGAAATGAGCAATGAAAAGACCCTGGTTGTTTAAGGTGCACCAGGGACTATACTACCCAGTTTTATAGGAATTATTTCGTACACCCTGATTAAGGATCCTTATTAAACAACCAGGATTCAATGAAAGTAAGGGACCCGTTTTTTTTTTGACCGTGGCTCAAATTTTAGTCCTTGACTTTTGTTTGGGTGGTGCTTCCATCGTCGAATAACCCGTGATTGGGATGCCGGGATTGTGCTGTGGTGAACGCTCACTGAAAGATGTTGGTTCCCNCCCTTCTCCCGCGGTGCTTAACCTCAGGTCGCCGAGTCGAAGTCCCAGTTTTTGGTTCTCGATCCAAAAAAATATGCGAAGAATGTGATATTATGATGATGACCATTATGATCATGATCATGATGGTGATGATGACGATTGATGCAGATGATGGATGATGATGAACATGTTGATGCCTTTTCATTGCATGTTAATAGTAAAACGGAAGGCCTTGAAGTAGACTTTCAGTATGCACAATTTCAATGAAAGTCCTGTAAGTATACATATCATTTTCATGAAAACACGAGGGGTTTCACATTGACAGAGGTGGGTCCTGAAGCAAGGAAGTTACTTCGTCAACACCTTTTAACTGGGCCCTGAAAAAGATGTTGCTTCACATTGGGGTCCCGTCTTCAAATAGAATACACCCCGGAAGATCAACGGCTGGAACTTAAAAATCCACCCCAATTGAAAAAGAACATCATTTTCCAACTCATCATTTTCAGGTTCCCTGTTCATCTTCCAGGGTGATCCACATGGTCCGACCACGACGACTCAAGTAATTTTGCGGGCGTGATTCGCAAGGCTTGACTCGGAGAAGACGCGAAGCGCAAATGGGTTTTTGCCTGTCACATAATGGGGACACGTGACTTAGATGTTTCAATGTCTCGGCAACACTTGAGATGTTTTTGTTGAACAAAACGCCCAAAGCCAATGTTGGTGGATACATTTGGGCAGACTCTTTGAGTGTATTCCAGTGAGTCAACCCTGGTTGGTGCGCAAAACGTGGGCTTAAACAACAGTGCCATATATAGGATCCATGTATGGCATATTTTCCTACATTTGGGTGATTTTTTATGGTAAATGTAGCTAAATATGCCATATATATGATCCCGGTTCGCGGTTCGCTACCACCCCCCCCCCCCCCCACATGGTATGGTCCCAAAACCTGCGTTTTGCAGCATTCCGCATGAAAACGTTGTATTTGCAGTGTTTTTTGCATGGTGGGTTGCCCAGAGTACGCCTTATTGAAAAGATTCAATAATTTACGTCCATTTCAATAATCATTATCTAAACCAATAAAACCTCAATTTCCTTATTGGTTTGCATTCCAATAAAGTTATTGGAATTTTTCAATAAGCCTTATTGAAATAAAACTCTATTTCAATAAGGCAAATTTCAATAACTTTATTGAAATAAAGGGCCATTTCAATAGGATAATTTCCATAATATCATTGAAACAAAGATCTATTTCAATGAGGTTTATTTCAGAAAGTTTGAGGAAATAATACTGTGTATGTTTCCATATTTTGAAATTTCTGTTAACACCAGTATACCTTCTTGATTTAGCCAAAAATTCCCAAATTTCCCACATGTCTCAAGCTGCTTTGTTTTTTTGGCTTGCATGCTGTAGTATAAGTCAAAAAGCCCTTTTGCAAGGCCTTGGTGAGACAAGCAAGTAATTGAAAAGCCCTTTTGCAAGACCTTAAGGTCAGACAAGCAGGTAATCAAACATCAATTTTTGCAAGGCCCTGAGACAAGAAGGTAATCAAAAAGCCCTTTTGCAAGGCCTTGGTGAGACAAGCAGGTAATCAAAAAGTTATTTTTCCAAGACCTTGTAGTCAAAAGGCCTTTTTGCAAGACCACAATTGGTAAGAGAAGCAGGCAACCAAAAAGCCCTTTTGCAAGACCTTGGTGAAACAAGCAGGAGCAAAGCCAAATTCCAAGTGCCAAGGTCAGCCTTTTTGCAAGGCCCAAATTTGCCAGGCACTGGCCTACTCTTCACTGTCAGAAACTATTTCTTCACATCCATGTAGAAATTTGAGGTGGAGGCCCAGCCTGAACCTCCAAACAACTTTTTCTGGGACTTTGTGAGGTGCAGTCCCATTCAAACATGCATGGGCTAAGGATGCTTGGTACCCCACCATGGTCTCTCCACTGTATGTGCTTACATATTTGGGATTGAGGAATGCGGCCTGCTCCACCATGTGTGCCACCCAATGAAACTTGGGAGTTGTGCTCCATGCCAGCTTGCTTGCAGAGATGGAAATCTTGCTGCATTTTGCATAATGCAGAAGAGCCATGTCACCAAACTGTTTGAACTGTTTGGCAGTTGCTTTGTCCATGTGAAGGTGGCACCTGTCCATGCAGTCATACATTCCCTCCAAGTTCTCCATCACCAGCAGTCTGTGCTTGGTGTAAGGGTCCTCCTCCACCACAAACTCCTGAAGGATTGGAGCCATGCAATTCACCAGCCACCTGATGTGCTTGGCTTTGAAGCCACTCAGAACAGGAAAGTTATCAAACTTGCTTTTTGCATTGCAGAAGCTGCTGAAAGTAAGTCTTTTGATCCTGTTTGATGACTCAATGCCTTGCTCCACATATTGCTGGGCTATCTTCTTGTACAGGGTCTGCAAAGCCTCTTCCTGTGTGCCAGGGAAGCCACCAGTCCTGCACACCAAGTCAAACATGGCATTGCCAACAGCATGGGCAGCAACTCCTTCCTCCAAGTTGTGAAGTGTGTCATAATGGAAGGAATGCCCATTGACACCAGGAATTTTCTTCAAAGGGTGTGAGGTAGGAGTTTTGTCCTTGTGTTGGACAATAGTTTTTCTCCATGCTGCAGCAGGCCTGAAATCATTGTAGGGCACATCACTTTTGTTGGCTTTGCAGTTGAAGCAGCACTCATTGTGACTTGCACCTGCCAACTTGAACTCATTTTGTAAATATTCACCATCAGCAGAAATACAAAACAGGCACCCTCTCAACTTTCCAGCCTGCAAATGAGTTCCAGCTGCTTGTGCCCTCTTGGACTTGACAGCCCATGCTTTTCCTTGGTGGTCAAACTCTGGATGTTTCCCATAAAACATATGTTGGAAAGACCACACCAGCACCTCCCAAACTGCAGTCATAGTGTCAAGCTCAGGGTCATCACTCTTGTTACAGCAAGCCTTTGGGACAGCTGCTAACAGTAGTTGTGATGTGGCCACATTGCTTGCAGACAGAAGGGAGCGCATGGAAATGATGTTGATGGAATCATTCCTTTGGAAAGCACCTCCATCTCCATGGAGAAGCATGGGCAAAAACACCTGTGCCTCTTTGTAGATTGGGTTCTTGGCCAGCTTGGGGTCACTCATGTTGTGGGAGGCCCAGAAGTCTGCAAGGTGAGAGGCACCAGACACACTGTCATGGCTTTCCAGCCAAGAGAACCATTCATGTGGCAAAAAAATTGCCACAGTTTCCTTGGCCAAGTACCAGCTGTCTGGGCTCTTCTTCAAGACTGGGCACTCAAAGAAATATGGCTGGGGCAGAGTCATGCTGTCATCTTTGCAATACTTTGTGGTTAGCTGCCCAGCCACATGGCCAGAACTTCTCCCATAGTTTCCCATAGCAGCCAGCTGCTCAAGGTCATTGTTTCCACCTCCAAGCCCAGATTTCACTGCTGCTAAAGCAAGGCTTTGGATGGAAGGGCCCTGAGAAGCAAACAAAACATGCAGGAAAGTATGGCAATCTCACAAACAGGCACAACAAAAGCACAAATACATCATGTTGCAGGCTAGAAGCAGACATGCCACTTGCAAACTGCTCTAGCAGGGCCACACCCAAGGGGCTGAAGGACTCTTGCTCATGCATGTCCTGTTGTGCCTCATATTTTTTTCTCTTCCATTTTGCCATGGAAGCCTGTTTTCCAGACCTATTAGTGTGGCCCTTTCTCAAGGCACAATCAAGAAAGCCTTCCTTTAAATTGGCCCTTTTGCATGAGCCAGGTGCTGCAACACAAAGCTGCAGACTGCCTTGTGTAGGTGAGGTTCTTCCTGCCATGCTACAAGTTCAGGCCACACTGCTCACAGGTTGTGCAACTTTTTGTAGAGACTTTTGTGCAGCTTGTCCAATATAGAGCCCTTTTGCAGGACCAGCCTGTATAAAGCCCTTTTGCAGGACCAGCCAAGCAAATCTATCATGCCCAATTAAGCACAGTACCAAAGCCCTTTTACAAGGCTAGACTTCCTAAAGCCCTTTTGCAAGGCCTAGCAGAGGTGAAAGTTTCACAGGGCCTTCACCTTCTTGATTTCCAGGGCAGCATCAAACAGTGTGGTCTTGGCCTTTTCCAAGCTGGGTTTTTTTACCTTCTCCAGCTTTTTGAGGGCTTCCAAAGAGCTGTTCAAAGCCTTGGCCTTTTCTGATCCCACTTGCTTTTGGACTGACTTCACTAGCTTCAACATTTTGGAGACCCTGGAAGTGGCTTCCTTTGTGTCCTTCCTGTCTCCAATATCAGACAGAACATCAGCCTCCACCACATCCTCATCTTTTTTTTTGCCAGAGGCAGGTGCTGATGCTTCTGCTTCAGGCTCCCTGTCCTGCAAGGCTTTGGGGACCTTCTCCCCCAAGACCTGCTGCAAAGCAGCATTGGCCTCACTGTTGCCAGGGGCATCTTCCAAAAGGCCTTCGGCCCTCAGCTTCATCCACTCCACTGCCTCCACTTTGTTGGCAGCTTCTCCCTGCACCTGGTGTTTTTCCTCCTCCTTCACCCAGTCCACACTCTTCTTGAGGCTGAATTGCCATTCTGCCTTGTCATCTGGATCCCTTCTGCAGGCAATAGTGCCCCTGTTCACCTGCAAAGGGAAAAGGTGACTGATGCAGAATTGTGTGGCAAAGGTTGTCTATGAGAAATTTATGCTACTCATGCTGCAGTGGCTCGTCTCATGCATTCTTGAAGGCCATACCTTTTGAGTATGGTCTGGAATGGAACCCATTCCTGGGAGCTGGTGTTGCCTCAGCCAGATTGGCAAGTGGAAGGTGAAAAAAAATATATTTTTGCAGCCAAGAAACCAAAAGTCTTGGAATAGCTGACCAACTCCTTCATGTAGTGATCCTTCTTTGTCTTGAGATCACCACCAAGCTGCAAGAAGCACCCCAGAAGTTTTTTCTTCTGAGGATCACTTCCTTTGCCTTTGGCAACAGATTGCCAAAGGTCATCTGCAGTGGAGTCCCTCAAAGCTGCTCTTGCTGAAGCAAAACGCTGCCATAAGGCTTCTCTTTGGTTTTTGGTCAGTGAGTCCAAAAACTGCTGGACATCTTGGTTGCCTTTTTTACCAAAGCTCTCCATCTTTTCTTCTAAGGACATGGGCTGGTTCTTGTCCTTCAAGGTCCCTAGGTTGAGGGCTGCAGGCCTCTTCAAGGTCACATTCTTGACCTTCATTGCCTTGGCTGGTGGTTTTCCTTTTCCCATCTTTGAATCCCAGAGCCCTTTGGCAGGGCCCAGATTTTTTTGAAAATGCTTGAAAGAGCACCAAACAAATGGTAGAGCCAAAATCTTCTGGGGAAAAAAAAACATGGTCATCACCAAAAAAAACATTCCAACTTTCTGCTCACACATTGCTGCTGAAAAAGGCGAAAACTCATATGAGCTCATATGATCTCATATGAGGCAAGGGTTCCTCATATGAGACTATTTTTGCCTCATATGAGGCATTTTTGCCTCATATGAGCAAAGGTGCCCTCATATGAGATCATATGAGCTCATATGAGGCTAGGCAGTTTTGAAGCTGTGAGTGGATGCATTTTTTTTCCTTGCAGCAATGTTTTTTTTGTACAAGTTGGCTAGCCCTTTTGCAAGACCCAAGACAAAATGGATGATCTTTTTCTGAACACCCACATGGAATTTGAAGAGCCCTTTTGCAAGGCCCAAGAAGGCCTGGGTGAGACTTTGCTGAAAGCACTGTCATTTACAGAGCCCTTTTGCAAGGCCCAAATGAAGCTGGAGGCATCTGGAATGGTTTGTTGAAATGTTTTTCAATTTTTTCAAGGCCCTTTTGCAAGACCAAGAGCTTTTTGAGGCCACACTCTTAGAGCCCTTTTGCAAGGCCCAGGCTGTTGCAGAAAGATCTCATTTGGCCTGAGGCTCTTCCCTTCTCTTCTTTACCCTCTTCTGTCTGTGTTGAGAGTTGTTGCCCTCCCAGTTCTTTGGTGGTTGGGCCCTTGACTTGGGCCAGGGTCCTCCTGACAAGCCAGGGACACAAAATAGAAAAACAAAACAACAACAAGTGATCTTGCAAACAGTCCTGGGCCATCACCAGTTGAGGAGCTGGCAGTTGCTCCTGGAAAGAATGATAAACATTGATAAAAATAAGGCTATTGAAACAATATCTCTTGTCTAGAAGCAGTCCTGTGCTTTGGTGCCCCTGGCCCTCATAGGTGTAGGCCTGCCAATGCCAAGCTTGGGCCTGGAGCTGCTGCCAGTGGTGCCACTGCTGCATTTCAGCCATGTAGGCTGTGGCTTGTGCAGCTTCTGCTGC
>DF239065.1:327557-354304 GCA_000507305.1 Breviolum minutum Mf 1.05b.01 | reverse complement strand
TTAACATGTAACTTATTTCAGCATACATGCTTCTCTTGCTTGAAATCAACTTTCTTCATCTTATCCTACCAGTTGCATTGCTGTTGGCTGGATGACCCCCACCCCTTCCCAGGACCCACCCATTCCACAGGGGGGAGGGGGGTTGATGTTATGACCATGACCATGGCGGGGGGGGGGGGGGACCCGGAACCTGGAACATATATATATATATATACACACTATGATGCTATGGGAGTTAGTAGTGGTGGTTAATACCCATGGTGATCGTAAGTCCACAATTCCCTGGAGTTGTGGACCCCTGGCTTATAAATGGGGATAACTATACTAAATGGGATGATCCTCCAAGTAGGGTATGGTTGAAAGAGGTGAACAACTATCCTCCTAAGACTAGCATGTCCCTTCCAAAAAGGTGCAAAAGGGAAGATGATTTTCCTTTTGCAAAGGTGAGATTCCTGCCATTTGCAAAAGGAGGGTACCATAAAAGCGCGATGATATCTTCCTAACTAAGATAGGGTAGCCCCTGGAAATAGGCCGAATTGGTCCCACTTTCGGAAAGTAATTATGTAGTCTCTCAACCGTCCATTTTTTCGGGGGCGTCGACTCGTTAGTTTTAGAGTGTAACAATTAAATTATAGCAAGCCATGAAATCGGGGTGATGCTTTTTTGGGCGAAACGAACTTTTCGGGTTGACTCCTTGGCTTTTGGAGGGCTTAAAGGCCGTCGGAAGCAACTACACAAAAAACACCACCAAAAGGCGTCGGCCAAGCCGATTCTGGCAGATTGTTTCAAACGGCGCGGAGAAGAACATGCACCTGAAAAACTGCGACGGCTCCGGTTTTTGTTGGGTTGGAAAAAAATGACTCCCAAATCCTGGAATGCAGTAGAGACAAAACATACAAAACACAGAAAAAATTCACATTTTTTTGGGGGGGGGTGTTTTTGTTTTTAAATCCATCATAATCCAATGGGCGATGGCTGTTCAAAAACACCACTCACGGAATTCATACATTTGGGATGCTGCACAACTCCTAACCTCCACTCAGAGGGGGACCGAGGTGAAGTCGCGTTTTTTTTCAGTGAAAAAAACTTCGACGTCGGACGTATCTGGAAACAGGGATGTGTGATCTCATCAAATCTTGGCTGAAAAACTTCCATGATGTTCCTGAATTTCCAAGGCTCCAGTGACTATCGGTGAACCCGACTCTAGACATCGTTCCTATTCATACCTTGTAGCTGAAACAACTGTTTTTTTTTTCCGGAATGGATGGCCATGGGTGAAAGAATTGGAAGTATTGGTAAAGGGGAAGCTCTGGCAGAGTGGCTAGCTACCCATTGAACTGGCAAGTATTTATTCAGATTGTTTTTTGCAGATCAATAGGAGGTTATAGGACAAATTGATTTCGCTAAACTTTTTGTAAATAATATATCTATAGATCTGCATCCATGAAAATATGTATACATCAATTTCAGGCCATATTTTCCTGGAATAAAACGGTGGTGTTGTCAATAGCTGTTTCTGGTTCCCTTAATAGGTGGTAGGTACCATACAATCACCCAATTGGCAATATATAAGTGGTATATAAGTGGTGATTATATGGTACCTACCACCTATTAATGGAACCAGGAAACTCCATTGATAATTTGTGATCAAAAAATACCAGGTGACCTTTGGCAGCTAAGCATCGGGGCGGACCCGCCGAGGTGGTTATTCAATGGCAAGACCTTCATCGATTTGCCCTATGACGTGTTAGCAAATCCACAAGGCGCCTTGGGGTCTCCATGTTTCTGGTCAAATTATAGCGACCTCACACGACCTCACCCCAAATAGTGGTTTAGTAAGGGAAATTCCCTTATTTCAGGGAAATCTGGGTGGGTGAAATATTATAATTTGGCCAGATGTTTTATAGACGTTTTTGGATTGTCATGGGGTCAAACATGTTTGCAAAAATGGATGGATGAGGATGGTAGGGATCAATAGACACATGTTCAAAAGAACATGTATTTATGTGTTCATTATGTACATATATATTATATATCATATTTGATTGGCCCGCTTCCCAGCAATAGTGGCAAATGATGGTTTACATGAATCCCCTATACTAAACATTTAATATCATGTCGTAATCCTGGTAGTGACTATTTGGCACAAGGTGGGCCCCTACTAGTTATGAATGGAGTTATGACCCCTTGAAATGGCCTTACAACTTGCGCATGTAGGGTTATTTCATTCCAATTTATAAATAAAGTTGTGGCCCAAGGGGGATCCACATGTACAGAATTTGGTGTATATTTTGCTCGGAGGTTGGCTTAGTTTTTTTCACGAAATCTTCGGACCGCCTTCTGGGCATTTTGGGATAGGCATGGGGGCCTATCTCAACCTAGGTGGTGGATTTATTTTTTTGAAATGATCCAATTTGACATTTTTTCTTCAAATGGGCTGAAACAAGAACTAGCAAACTAAAAAATATATAGCTATTGAAAATGGACCCGGAATGAAGCTGTATTTCCTATTGAACATGGGGATATTCCAGCCAGCCATGTTAGTTTAGAGGGTAAGTAATTTTGCTTCAGCTAAATCCGGAACAAAAGTCTATCTTCAGAATGTTCATCCACAGTTGTTTTTTGTTGGAATCACTGTGTGGTGTTTCAGCCCCCTAGGATCCATGGGACTGGTATATTTGCCCACACTTACCATAAAAATCAATCATCCATGGATCGGCAAATATACCATTCGTCCCATGGGTCCGTAATGGAAGCAGTATCAACCACGGTTCCACCTCTCCACGGAAGGCAACTTTACCGTAGAGATGTGGGCAGCTTGTAGCGGGGTGGGTTTTGGACATCAGCACCTTGGTAGAGTCGTTGGGGATGGGGCCGGCCATGGGGAATCCGCTGAAGGGAATTTCAGGTCGTCGCCTAAAAAATAGCAGATGAATCATAGCTATGCTGCGTGTTTTCTAACATAGCTATGGATTTATTCACCTTTTCCAATAGGAAACTCATTTACAATTTTTTGGATTTTCTATGTCTATGTTAGATTACCAGAGGGTAATTGCTAGCTGGACCGGTTTTGTTCTTCCGTTTCAGCAAGAGGGAAACGAGTCATGACAAAATGATGTAGACATTGCAGATATTGCAGTCAATTACTGTCAGAGTACAAGAGGCTTCATGAACTTATCGGAGTAGATTTGTCAAAGACATGAGTCATGAGTTTTTTTTGCATTTTCACAAAGAAAGAGTGACATCTGAAATTTGGAATTGTACTGTATTTTATATAGATACTCCAGGTATCAACCATCCAGGTATCACCTACCAAGTGGGCCCCTTTTGTTGTTGTAAGTGGAGTTATTATGGGCCCCCTACAAATGGCCTTATTGTAAATAGCTATTCCTGGGGTTAGGTGGTGCAGGATTTCTGAACCATCAACAGGAAATAACCCTACTTGAAAACTGGTGCTTGGGTCCATCTTATGCAAGTAGCATCCATGTATGGTATATGTAACATGTACCTACATTTACCGGATTTTTTTCCAAAAACATCGAACCAAATGTAGGTCCAAAATATGCCGTTCGTCCCAGGTGCTTGCTGGATACAAGAGATCCTGGAGCTGGAAAGGTGGGTTGATGTCGTAATAGCTGGTGGTGCTTCATAAACAAAAATCAGGAACCTTCAAACCCAGGTGCTGTTTAACACAAACAGCCAGGAATCAGCCTCCACTAAACTGATAATGATATATCTATATATCCCACCACGGGAAAAAGCAACATCAATTTTCCTGGGCAAATTATAGCGACCATTCCCGTCGAGTAGTCACCTTAAATGGTGGTGAAAAGTAAGGGAAATGTGCCCCAGATCCCCTGATCATTCAGGTTTATGAGTTATATACTACTTTGCCCAGATAAAGTGCTGAGTTTTTTTGGGGATGAGAGGATGCTAATGCCATTTGTTGTTCATGTTTTATGATTCATGATTATAAGTCATGGTCATCATGATCATCATTATCATTTATCATTTATCATCATCATCATCATCATCATCATCATCATCATCATCATCATCATCATTATTCATCATCATTCATCATCATTCATCATCATTCATCATCATTCATCCTTCATCCTTCATCATTCATCATTCATCATTCATCATCATCATCATCATCATCATCATCATCATCATCATCATCATCATCATCATCATCANATTCATCATCATTCATCATCATTCATCATCATTCATCATCATTCATCCTTCATCCTTCATCATTCATCATTCATCATTCATCATCATCATCATCATCATCATCATCATCATCATCATCATCATCATCATCATCATCATCATTTGATAACGGTTTCCGAAGGGGAGGACGGGAACAGGGACAGTGCTTAGCGTGCAATGCCAAACAATAAGATAAGATAATTGAATGTGAACATACATCACGTAGCGGCTGCAGAATTTGGAAATAAACAGAATGCACAGTATACACCCTGGAAGTCCAAGACCAAACAAAGAATAGTCTTTAGGATGATCCATGTAAAAGATTCCCTACTACCAAGGGTCAAAGTTTGGGCTTTGGACTTCCAGGGTGCACAAAACAGTGCAGTGAACATACAATCCATCAAACTTTGTGATTTTCCTAATGTGTTTACCGCCTGTTTTTTTGTCGTAGTTTACCTGAAATCAACTGTGGTGCATCCCATTCGGCAGAAATTGGTACCTTTTTTCTCTACAATCATACCAAGGTTGTGGTTTCAAAGATTTGTTTATTTTATCCCTACTTGGGGAAACTACCCTCCCTGAAACTCACATAGCACCTGAGCCTGAGCCTATTTTGAGGGGCTATATTAGTTTCAGGGAGGGTAACATTTCTTTAATCTAAATTGGTTGAATCCACCAACTAGATACTTCTGCTCGTCACGACTTTGTGTGGCTTCTATCCTCCTGTCGACGATTTTGGCTCAGATGAAATAGATTTGCATAGCTCACGACTTTATTTTCTACTCTTAAAGTATTCAATCCTCAAACAAGAACTTCTCCGGATGACTTCGATAAGGTTTCTTTGAAAGCACTAGAGATGTGACACAATTAGAATCTCACTGGTCACTTCAATTCGACCGAATGGTCCACGATGAAACACACAAGTAATTGTAGCTGAATACTTATTCTATCGGAACCTTGTTTTCTCTGAGAGAAAACTCACGGAAACATATCTCATGTGTGTTTGAAACATGTGTTTTTTTTCACATATCTCACCAAAACAAGCTGCCTTTTTCATAAAAACCCACCCGTGACCTTTTCGTTCCCGTTTTTCCATCATCGGGGTGGATTTTGGCTTCCCATCCACCCCTCCTCCCCGAGCTCGGGGTGGTACCCGACTCCTCCCGAGATGTCGGGGGGGAAGCCTTCGATGTTGATGTGCTACCTCTGCGGTAGAGAGTTTGGTACACGATCCTTGCCCATCCATGTGCCTCAATGAGACTCGACATGCGGAAGTCAGCCGGGGATGATCTTGGGGGAAGTCATGGGGGTTGTTTTGGAGGGGTTGGGGGAAGGACTCAAAATTGACTTAGAAAACGCCAAGAATAACGATGTTGTTGTTTGTGGAGGTGAGGGTTCGGGGGTTGGGGTTGGGGGTTTTGTGGATGCTATAATACACGACCTTGGAAAAAAAGGGTGATATCATGTATTGTTAGCTTCTCCGCCCCGGATTTGAAGTTTTATCATCAACCAACCGGTACAGTGCAATGAGTCGTGCGATAAGAGTGTTTTGTTTCTGTGCCTTACTTAGATGGTGTTTGAAGTTACAGTTAAACGGTACTGAGATCCGTGCTTATACATTATAGGGTATAGATGTTTTTTTTTGAAAAGAAATGCACACCCGAAAACTAACATAGATACCCAAAATGATCTATTTTGACGAGCATATTTTTTTCAACCGGGTTGAACCCACGACCTAGCTGGTGGTTTTTCAAGTACATCAACCATCCTTTGCGTTTGGGAATTGCTATGGTGCAGAGGGAGTTGCTACTGATGAAAAAATTGCATGGAGATTTTTTCTGTGGCAAACTGCAAGGATATTAGAGGTCCCCTCATGGATACCAAAAATCTCCATAGTTGAAAGCAGATGCCTTTTACAAACCATCATGTCAGGTATCCATGTTAGTTTTCGGGAGTGTCTAACATAAATTCCCCTCAATTTGGTTTCAAAATCACTTCCACTCTAGGTACTGATGGCAGTTTTTCACGGAAAACTCCAAGGAATCTAAGGTGAAAGGTGGCGATTGCGATAGGAAAATGGACGGGTCACCCGAAATGAGTCGATTTCGATGTATTTCCTTCCTTGAAAATGGGAAGATATACCAGCCAGCGAACCATTAGTTATACCAGATAGTTTAGACAAGAGGGTATGTGTATTTTTCCTTATGCCAGGTCTGGCGATCTGAAAAAAACTTTTGCTGACTTGTTTGTAAAGCAATGAGCGCATTCCATACTGACGTATACGTCGACAACGTTGGAGAGACGACTCTGATGTTTTTAGCTTCGTCCAGGTGAGGAAAACGCATGTTAAGAACACTTACGTCAAATACCACTCCATGGTTGTAGCTGTCCACGAAAGCTATACCTTTTGGTTTGGGACCTATGTTGTGCCATTGGTTGCCATGATTATGGAAAGAGATGTTAAATTAATTCAAACTCACAGAGACGGTTTCTTGAGTTTCTTGAATAAAATCCCTAGGTGGTGGTTTCAAATATATTTTTTATGTTCACCCCTACTTGGATGTTTCCGTTTTAATAGGGTTACCCCCAAATCATCCATTTTTAATAGGGTTTTCCATTATTTTCACCATCCATTTTGGGGTTTTCCCACTATTTTTGGAAACACCCACTTGGGGAAGATGAACCCAATTTGACTCATATGAATTCAGATGGGTTGTTGGTTCAACCATCAACTAGCTCCAGTTGAGGGAAGAAATCTTGGGAATCCAGTTGATGGCTAGAGTTTGAGTGACAAGGATTTGTACATCCCAAGGTGATTTCCCTAAAAATTGAACAATGGATACTAAAATGATACTTTGGACAAGGTAACGGCTAATTTGTTGTTTACGGCTACACCCATGAAAATTAACGTGGAACATAATTCCCTGGAGGTTTGCTTCAGATCATTTTCCTTTCTTTTCATGGGTGATGGCTGTAGGTTCCAGCGGTTATTTCTTACAGGGTGCATTTTTTGTTGGCATTTAGCCTCCCTGAAACTAACAGCTCGCCCATGAAAATCCACCATCTTTCCTGATAAATACCATCAAGATGGTGGGATTTTCCAGCCGGCTTCCTGTTAGTTTACCAGAGAGTACCCTCCTTGGAACTAACATATCCCCTTCAAAAATCACTTTTGAAGATGATCTTCCTTTTCCCAAGGTGGGATATGTGAGTTCCCTGGAGGGTTAGCCGTTAATCTTCCGGGGGGTGTCTACGGTAAAACCTTCCCCCCCCGTGACGCAGCACGCAGTCAGGTGAGAAAAAATGGCTGTCACAGGTGGGAAAAGATGGAAGGATCTGATTGGAAATGATGGAGTTTAGACATATGATATAAGACATGTCCTTCATATAAATATAAATATATATCTATATCAATTTTTATTTCATTTATATTTAGTTATAGATACAGTTATATTATACATATAATACATATAATACATATATGATGTTGGGATTTTACCCGCCAAAAAAATGCGGGTGTTCTCAATCTTTCAAGTACCTGGATTCCGGCCGGTATCATTACACTTGTTGAGTTACACCAAGTTTGGAAGGAATGTTTAGATGATTGGTGAACTCTTTTGGCTTGATTTGCGAGTTTCTCCAGATGCAACGTTCGATGGATCTGGACTGTTGCTGGTTGGTTTTTGAGATGGATGCCACGGCCTGTATTTGCGACTTGAGTAACAAAAAGGGTATCTAATGGTTTTCTAGAACACACCTTTTTGCTCACTTTCTCCACCTTTCCTAGGCTCAATCGTCATATTAAACAAATGATGAGCAAGGGGTGTTCAATCACCGAAACAAAACGCATAGTATTAGGGTTCCATGAAACCATTCTCAGTTTCGGTGATTGGATCCCTAGCACTTGTAGAAGAGCAAGGTTCATTCCGGGTGTCTCAACCAACAGCTATGCCTGACCCTCACGGACCACGGGTCCCGCAGGAAGCACAAAAGCCGTTGGCAGAGCAAAGACCTCTCCCGGCGCGGCCTGAGCGTTTGAACGCCATCTTGATGGGTCAGAAATGCCCAGTTCTGGCGTGATATGAGGGAAGAAACAATAGGGAAATCTAGGTCAGTGAAACAGCGTGAATATGCATTGATAGTTTGATATATTTGTTTGTTTATTTGAATATATACATGTATGTCATGTTACATAATTTGATATAATTTGTTTCAATCGAGTCTAGATGCATGCATCTAGCGACTTAGATTGGAGTTCTCAGTTTGTAAACTCGATCCATACCCAAATCTTAATGTACGTACAGAAATACATGCATGACGAAGCTGCTCTAAATTTGATGGAAACAGACCTCTACTCAAAACCTCGGAGATGTTTTTCCGGTACTCAGGGTTTGTTTGTCTTATGATACCAATGACATTGGAGGCATTACAGCTAAGTTATGCTATGCTATATGTTGATGATGGTTTAAGTAGAAGTTTCCTCACCATTTTTCCCCCACCCAAAAGCTCTGAGGGTAATATTGATGTAAAGGAAAAAATCCGCTCAGGTGTTTCTCTGAAGGAGGAGGACCTGGCTGGCATCACTGGGTGGGGGGTGGGTGTTTTTGAAGTTTTTCATATTGAGAAGAGTTGTTGGCCTATGTCGGCCTTCTAATTTGATGATGTATTCATTTTTTAGAGTATATACCGTTGAGATTTTTAGATAGAGAATCACCCCAGCCATTCAAAGGAAATACCGTTATGAAAGCATCATGTCAGTTTAGATTGCAAGTGTTTATGATCATTTCTCTAGATGTTTTTCTTTCTACCATTTGGATGTCAACCATTTTCCCCAGAAACTCAATATAAGCCCCCTTGCCCCTTCATGGCCTGGAAGTTTATCCACCAACGACTTATCAACGACTCGGGGACCGTTTCGTGGCTGAAAAATCCCTTCCATGGCTAGGGTCGAATGACCGAAAACGATCGAATCTAATATGACCATAAAGATGGGTTTTTCTGAGCAGGATCCATGTTCACAATTTGTCAATCTCATTTTTGCACTTAATAATATATACTATATACCCTCCCTGAAACTAACAGCTTGCCCTGAAAATAAATGTTTGGAATACTTTAATACTAGCTTCCTTTTGGGAAGGCCTATTTTCAGGGACAGGGAGGGTATAATATTGCAGTACATCAGCTTCTTCAGCATGACCTTTTGATTCCCCAAATGGAGGTCACTTAAGCCCCCAAAAAGGTCACCTATGGGTCCAAGAGTCACGACTTGAAGAACCTGGATGTTGATATCATGTCCCTGAGGATCCAATCACCTTCTCAGATGATGATTGGGGTGTATAATCACCTCCTTAGAAAGGTATTTAGGTTCCATTATATACCATTCTCAGAAGGTGATTGGATCCCTAGGGTGGGTGTTGATACCTGTTTAATGACTTGAAAGGTAGATCAACTTCTTTGATGTGGCATAATATCCCGTTGTTCTTCAGATGACCCCCGGTCAGGAGCGTGCTGTCTTCAACGAGGCCAGTTGGGTGGGTGGAATAACAAAATGCCTCCCTCCAAACCAAAAAATGGATCTTAATACCATATATCTTGGCAATTTATAGCGACCAAACCAGATACATCCTTTTTGATTAACAGATAGATAGAGCATTTTTTGCCATAGATTATAGATGCTACTGGGGATTTGTGAAAAAAATATGTCGTTCAACGGCACCTTCGGAAGTACCTGCTTTTAAAACCACTGGTTTGTATCTTATGACTTTGCATCTTGAATGAAACACGACAACTGCCTGTGCAAAACATCCTCTTAAAATTCAACAGGTTGGAAATTAAGAGTTCATGAATTCAATCAATTCTGGCAAGTGATTAAGATAGGCCCCATCTAGGTTGTGGTTTCAAATATTTTTTTATGTTCACCCCTACTTGGGGAAGAAAAAATATGCCAAGTAAACTTCCGCATATTTTTCAGATGGGTTGAAATTCAACCACCAACTAGTACAACTAGCCATTTGTTGGGAGTTCTTGAACTACCCTACATTCTACACAGCAGACTTCATGGTTGTTGCCTCCTCAGGATCCCAAAAAACACACACGGGCCGTCAGGAGATGTACAACAACTATGACCAAGATGTGCCCTGGTAGAAATAATGGTTATTACACCCCTGAAAATTAACGGCCCTAATAATGACCCAATAGAGAAAGGAAAATCATTTGAACCAAACTTCCATTTTTGGGTTCCAGCCGTTAATTTTCAGGGATGTAAGTTGTGTCTTTAGGTGCAGCGAATCAGGGTTTAAGTTGCCATTCGGCATTGAACAAATCCCATTCAGTATAGGTGATGCAGTGAGATTTTACGGGATCCCACGTGTCATGTGCAGGCAAAAACCGACATTTATACACGCAACAATCTCCATTCTGGGCAAGATATAGCGACCTTTCCCGCCGGTTGGTCACCTTGAATGGTTGTTTGTAAGGGAATCCTCTCCAAAATCACCTTCATTCAAGAATTATAGTAACTTGCCCAGATCCCCATAGTTGAAAGGAAACTCCTGTTCCAAACCATCATCTTACAGGGTCCATTGGTCATTTTTGGCTGGGTACATGTGGAACAACAGAATTCTTAAGGAACATATTATTATACGCTACCGTTAAATCAATTCCATTCCTTCTAACAAAGGGTGATAAAACACATTTCTTCATCGTTGTACGGTGTTTTCAAAGTGTAAAAGTACCACCCATAGGATCCATCTATGGTTTATTCACCTGAAATTCACCTTAAAAAATCAACCAACTAACGTGGAACTATACCGTTCGGTCGGAAGGATCCGCACACGGGCTTTGCGGGAAAGGTCCTTCCATCCTGAATCATCATGGCTAGTCAACCGGGCCCCATGCCCAACGTACCCCCCGCTCAGAAATGGCCGGCCTTGGTAAGGGGCTTATTAACCATATTGGTTTCCCTTAATTCAATGGTTGTTTCTGGTTCCCATTTTTACGGGAACCAAAAACAACCATTGATTAATGCGGCCGGGTATTAAACCGCCAATCAGCCCGAACCAGGTGCTGGAAAAATGTGCCTGGTGTGGCAGGACCTTTAACCCTACCGCCATGAAAAGCCATGCCAAGAGTTGTACCCAGGAGCCGAAAAAAGAGGTGGATGCAGAAAAAAGGATGTGTTATCCAGTGCAACTGGATAATTTGAAAGTATGGATGTCAGGATATCTTATTTCAGGTGGGTTAGTAGGGGAAGACATGTTGAGTGCACTGAATGAATCAGTTACACATTTTTGTATATGTATATACACATATATTTGTGTATTTATATAAACATCCTATGCCCAATACATGAATTCAGAGTGATGAAATGATCTCAGAATTCACGGTGATGCTTAGGACATCGAGCCAAATCTTTGAAGCAATTCTTGTTTTAGGAAGTTGCCGTCGCAGGTGTTGCATGATTGCCACCACCCTCCTCCACACGGCAAAAATTCACCATGCACCCACAACAAAAATACATGTAACTAACAAAATCTAACAAATTTGTTCACTCCCCATGAGATTTGCTTTATCAAAACCGATTTTTTTCCAATAACACCTCCCAACAATCCAAGAAAGTTACAACACACCCCTAAACAGCACACCCCAGGCAATCCCCCTACCCAACTATGAAAGGATTCCCTGGAAACAACCTATTGGTGTGTTGAAACAACCTTAGAAACAAAAAACCCCTATGATTTGCCTTCCTGCCAACTGGAATGGATGTTTCGACTTCCCACTTCTTTCAACCGTTAGGAGTCACCGGCGAAGCCGGCAGGAACGGGATTAACCAAGGCAAGCCTCAGTAACACCATTACACCAGGCAGGCTGTTTTGAAAAATGGGGGGTCCAGGTGATGAGGATGATATTTGATGATGATGATGATGATGAGGATGATGATGGATTTTTGTTGCTAGTATGGAAGGGAATTTAAGATAATGGATGTTTGTTGGTGGTGATTAGATTTTGGATTGCGGACTATACAAATAAAACAAAGTTGGATACAAAAATAGTGTGCTATAGACAGAAGTGCACTGGGAATCATACACCGAATATGCTGGAAAATGGGAAGGTCTACAGCCAAGCTACGTTAGATTGTGGCGGTGTGTACCTATCCCTCTTTGGAACGCTTTGAGGGCAAGTTTGTTTGCTTCAAGTTCAAATAGATGTTTGAGGTGCTGTACCTTAAAGGCTGTTTTAGGGGATGGGGATTTTGTTACATAGGCCTTGCATACTGCTTGCATAGGTGAGTACCTCTATTTTAGGTACCTTAAATTCTTGTTGGTGATGATTCATTTCATGCATCACTATTTTGAATACCTTTCAAATCATGGTGAACGCCTTGGTCGGGTGTGACATGTGCACAGCCCAAAACCCTTGAGGCAAGGTCTTTGGCACACGATGCTTGGCTGTAACATTAGCCTTTAACGAATGACAAAGGGAGGTTTACATCCCTCGAAGACTACACCCCTGAAGATTAACATGGAACATAATCATGGAGGTTTGGTTCCGATCATTTTCCGTTCTAAATGAGTGATTTGTAGCTTCCATGTTAGTCTTCCAAGGTAACATGACTGGCTGGAACATCCACCCATTTTTTTAATGAGAGATACACCTTCATTCATGGTCCCCTCGGAACTAACATATCCCCTACCAAGGCGCTTTTGAAGATGATGTTCCTTTTCCCCTTCCCCAGGTTGGATATGTTAGTTCCCTGGAGGGTACATCTTCATTCATGATCGTTTTTGCATGGTCATTCGTTGGTTTTGTGGGGTGTACCTAACTTGGATAAGTTTTGCCACGAAGGACATCCCCCCGAGAATTAGGGAAGCTTCCCGCCATGGTCACCTCATCATTCAATCTTTCACGGGCAGCACTGAAAGGATTGAACAAAATCTCAGAAAATTGATATAGGTACACCCCCAAAAACTAACATGGATACCCAAAATGAGGGGGTGGAAAAGGCAACTCCGGCTTCAAATATGGCGTCATTTTGGGTAGCTATGTTAGATTTCAGGGGTGTAGAAGGAAACGTCCGCGGTCCTCGGGTCTGTGGATGAGAATGGCACAGTTAGATTGAACAAGCAAAGAATGCAAAATGGCACAGGAACCAAATTTGTTTTATGTTTTTGTTGGGGACGATGTAATAGATTAATAGTATATACATAAATAAATATCATACATGTCTATTGATCATGACTTGTTTTACTTATAACTTATATTAATATCATGTATATATATACATCATGAAAGCTACATGTACATTTAATCATGCAAGATATTGTAAAAGTGGGCCCCTGATATTGAGAACTCTTCATCCACAAAGCATTTGGGTGACCCGGAAGTCAGTATGTCTCCGCTTCGGCGTAGGGTGGCACCTTATGAGCACCACTGGTTTGGTCTGGTAAGATGTCATGGCTTCAATCATGGGAAGATTGTAAGCATACTCCAGGAAATATGGCCTTATTATGGGGTTATTAACCACCATGATCTCTGAATCTCTTAATAAAGCCTTATATCTTGGGAGAGGTGGCATTGAACAGGGCCTTAGATTTCTGTGATTTACGGTCTTAATGCTGGATGGTGGTGAATTTTCAATTCAATTGGGGTCCTTGTGTTGATCCTTATTGAAGGAAACTTTAAATGCACTTGGTCGCCCATTTGTTCAAGATGACTAGCATTTTGCCATGTTTTGCGACTTGGATGGCCATAACACCGGCCTGGCTGTAAGCCGATGTGTCTTTTTTGTGAACAACCGCAGGTCATGTGGGAAGTCAAAATACACACGCAGCAGAGATGGACTGATGGGAAAGGGAAAAGACCACGTGATGCTGTGATGACTTTAACCGAGGGAAGCAAAAACACGCGCAAAACTAGCAATGGTTTTCCCCACCCCAAAAACAATGGAGGTTTGGAAGATTTGAGTGCCATTTTTTGGTTTCTGACATTAAGCCTCATGGTATACACAAACATCCGTACCTTTTTAAATCCTTTTTAAATGCCCTATGTAATACCTTTTGGTAAACTAACATTGTAAAACATCAACGGAATATCCCCAGTGTATGTAGGAAATACATCTTTAGCAATGGTCCATTTTCCATTGCTATGTTAGTTGATCCCGCAGGTGTAAAGGCCTTAAGGGCCTTATGTAATAAGTGGGTGGAGCTGGGTTCTGTGCACCGGTGGCTCCAGGTGTGGCTCAACCAAATGATGTTCTTCTCAGTGGAATTGATCCCCATTTTTGATGGGAAGGTGCTCCGGGATTTCCACTCCCTAAAACATACTAAAACTAGCATGTTTGCTCCTAGAAATGCTGGTGTTCAATAGGAATCTCCTTTTCCAAGGGGTCTATTTTGTGGGGCAAGCTCTTAGTTTCAGGGAGGCACCTTGTAGTGATTTTCCACCTTACCCAAGCTACACCAGGACTTGCCTGGTGCTTGTTCCGTACCACGAAGAGCTTCATCTCCAATGCGTGCACAATCAGCCAAGAGGTGCGGTTCTGAGAGAATGACGTCGATTTAGGGATGGAAATCCCCGGCTTTTTTTCAAGACACCCTGGAAAATTAACCCAACATTTCCAAGAATCATGCCAAGGCGGTGGTTTAAACAGATGTTTTTCGTTTTTACCCCGATCCTTGGAGAAATTGCACCCCTGTTAAACGAACGGTTGGTTCACCTCGAAATCACTACCAATAGAAATCCGGAAAATCATCTGACCAACAAAACCTCCATGACTTTGGATTTCAAAATCTTAATTTTCCACGGTGTAGGTGTGAAACACCCCCAACACTAAGTAATAGAATTCCTGAAAATGGGGGGTCCCCGTTTGAAGAGGAGATTGCGAACTTGGAAATCCCACCAAAATATTTTGTTGAAGTACTTGTCAGTCCCCTAGCTAGGCTTATACCCCTTCCAAATGGCCATTGATGGCTTACACATGGGGGTTACTAACTACTTACTAACTGAAATGATCCTTCAAGTACCCCACCAAAACTAACATATCCTTTTCCCAGCCGGCACTTTTGAGTTTTTCATGTTCCTTTTGCCGTTCGGTGGGATATCGCTTAGGTTATTGGGAGGGTATTTAATATTTAGTGGAGTCAAGCAAGGCCCAAAACGTGGAAAAAGCACAACTTATGACAAGTAACAATTTTGGTGCCAAGTCGGCCCAAGTTCAACCAGCCAAAAAAACCTATAGTTATATACATATATAGGTATCATTCGGCTTTGTTTCCAGTGGGATCTTG
This sequence comes from Breviolum minutum Mf 1.05b.01, assembly GCA_000507305.1. Classification (NCBI taxonomy): domain Eukaryota; class Dinophyceae; order Suessiales; family Symbiodiniaceae; genus Breviolum; species Breviolum minutum. The sequence goes on along the minus strand of DF239065.1, from coordinate 338,798 downwards.
AATGCCACGTTGCCTAAACACCCAGCCTTTTACCCCATGAGTCACCCCTTTCCCTGCAGGTTGATGTCAGCCAGGGAAGCCACCGTGGCCACAGCGGGGGCTACGTTGCCACGGTCTGGTAGCAAAGGCCCAAAGAAGGCTCGACAGCTCCCGAGAAAAAGACATCGGACAACAAAAAAACTGGCCAGAAAAGTTGGGCAAATCTTGAGTTGGTTATAGCTACAAGGTTCCAAAAAATAGCTAAACTGTATATATTTTTTATGTACATCAATTTTGTGTTTACCATTTTGTACATTTATATACCCTTTTAAAACTCTCTTTGCCTCACCATTTGACCCCGCCTTAAACACATGGCTTAGTTTTGGGGAATTTTTCCCAAAATTTTAGACGTAGAATTTCAAACTCAACTTCGGTATCAAGCCATTCACGATTCATCGAACCCTGCTCTTCTCGTTTTCGTCTGTGGGTTGATGTCAAATGATGGCCTAACCACCCACGGTGAATGTGCCCATTGTGGCAGTTACAGTTGAGCAATGAAAAAAACCCTGGTTGGTTAGGGTATATAGGGGGATTATACTACGCAGTTATATAGGGATTTTAATAAACCAATATAAGGATCCCTATTAAACAATCAGTATAATGGAAAGTAGGAGGTTTTTTTTTTCGTTAGCTCAGTTGGTTCGCAACCTGATTTCTGCAATACCATGTGTTTATGTTTCCTATTGGCGAAACTAAAAGAAAGACAGAGAGAGAGAGAGAGAGCGCTATTTACAGACACGAAAACAAGTCAGGTGATGCAAGATGATGCAAGTAGTTTGACTGAATCACCCCAATACCCACATTTATATATATATATATTGATATATCCTAAATTTCTTAGTTTGAACCATTGTTTGATTTCACCTTGGATTTTTGTTGGTTCGTGGGGATTTGGAGCCAGCTGAGCAGGGATGGATTAGGCCCCTGAAAGGTTGTTCATTTCGTAAGTTCATAAGCCATTACAAACCTTGATTCGTTTAAGGTGTGGATTTCCTCTCTACCCTTGTAAATCACCACTCATTTACAAGTATTTGGGATTTTGCTGGCTGATTTTGTGCAAACAGCCACGAAACACTATATAGAAGCCATTCTAAGTGTATGAATGTTATAGCTAAAAAGCACCAACCAACCAACCAACCAACCAACCAACCACAACCAACCAGCCCACCAACCACCAACCATGTGTTTTTAGATGTTTTTAGCATGGTTTTATCTTCCAATTTTCCCTGTGAGTTCCGCACCACGTTTGAGGCTGCACCTAGTCATGTGACGTTTGGGTCCCAACCAGGGTATCTTGGCGGATCGATCCACTGGGAATTGGTGAGAAGGGCTTTCAGGCAGGGAAAATAGGGAAAAACAACCAATCTCAAGTTGGGGATTATAGGGGTTTGTTATAGGGTCCCCCATGTATGGAATATTGACCATTTTTGTTGCCTATAATGAATAGCTGATGATAGGGTTTTACTTACATGAATAGCTGATGATAGGGGGGATACTTGGATGATATGCAATACTTACCTGCAGTTATAGGGATATTAAACTAGCCATTGGCCTAAAAACTCCATTTATAGCTATCAGGGGCCCACCTTGTTTGGCTTACATTTTTTCAGTAGCGGCGGTCATCTCAGGTTCTCCAGTCATTTCTTGCGGCTGTGAATTTTCAATTACCTTCCTTGAAACTAACAGCAAAAGCCATAGAAATCAAAGGTCGGTCCTTTTGTTCCTTTTGGGAGGGGCGAGCTGTTTGTTTCAGGGAGGATAAAAGATGCCAAATATGTTAACCGCCTGAACAGTCTTAAAGATTCTTAAAGGATTTTTGTTGGGCCTGAAAAAACGAGCACTTTCAAACTTGGGATTGTCAAAAATCAGGGCCCGGGCTTTTTATAGTCCCCAACAAGTTATCGATGTATATATATATATATGTATATTTATCATACATATATATATACATTTATTTTACATACATGTATATATTCATTTTTATTTCTATACCGTTTATATTTCGCTTATAGGACATTGTTTTCATTGGCAAGCCAACAAGTCAGGCATGTTTTGGGTTCACAGTTCACCGCTCGGTGCATCTTAAGGCCTGAGCTCCAGCTCCCTCAACCCAAAAAAGCGCCGGGTCCCATGGTGCCACAACCAGCTGGACTCATGCCACGGGTGCCAGTGGTATACAAGGAGAGGAGCTTGATGGACGTGAGGGAAGTGGATTTTGAAGTTTCATAATATAGCTTGGTGGTGGTTTCAAATATGTTTTAATGTTCAGCCCTATTTGGGGAAGATTTCCGATTTGACTAATATTTTTCAGATGTGTTGAAACCACCAACTAGATAGTTTGATGTCAAAGTTGTAGTTATGTTAAGTTAAGTGTTGGTTCAATCCAATCTAGATACGGTTGAAAATGTGTTGAAATCAGATTGCGGAATGCAAGTCATATTTGGTAACCAACCATTTTCAACTACACTCTGGTAAAATAACAAAACAATGGAGGAAATACATCTTCCAAGGGTCCGTTTTCCATTGCTATGTTAGTTTACCAGAGGGTATCTCTGTAACCTTCGGATTTCAACCAAAACGCCATCTCCAATGGGAGATGGAGCTCTCCCTCTCCTTCGACAAACATATTCCAAGTTAGGACCTTTCCTAACATGGACTGTTTACAACATAAAAGTAATCATTCCCGAGCGCTCCATGCGACTTGATTTTTTTCCATTATTTACCTACATTTTATCACAAATCAATGGTAAATGTCTGTAAATATTCCATGCATGGAGCATCTGGGATTGTGGATGACAATTATTTGAAGTTTCAAGTGGGTTTTCAGCATCGTCTATTTCCGTTTGACCTCATAATCACAACGGGTCCTTTCCGTCACTTGCTTGGACGATATCGAAAGTTGCAAGTCGAGAAAACGTTTCTTAGGTCAAGAAAAGCAAAGGAAATGTTTGGCTTAATTTCCTGGGTCGTAGCCCTGGTGAAAGAACCTTGACCTATATCCAGGTATATTATTATGTATCCCAAATTGAGATTTGGTGCAGATTATATATGTATTCGGTATTATGTTTGATTTTTATGAAGCTGGACACTCCTCAAAGCTCCATTTTTGGCAATCCCAACATGGCACCCCAATGAGACAATCTATCCTTACTCTTGACTTTTTCCTTTGAAAATTCACTGACAGAAATGGTCCCTGAAACATTACAGTATTTCCCTGAACTTGTTCCAACCTTCATAATCCCTATGCCTATACCTTCAGATTTGGATGTTTCCAGCTAGGAGCAGCAGCTATGAGGGCTTACATTTTTTGGAATTAGGGATCCCCAACTACACATTCATTTGCAACTATTCCTGGGAGGAGCCCAACTTTGACCCCAGTGATTTGGAGGATCATCCCAGTTAGTAGGTGGTTTATAGCCATTGTGATAGTTTCCGTCCCCTTTCAGTGGGGTTATTCCTTTTACAAATGCATTGATTCATGGAAAAAGAATTGGGTTGATCCTAACTTGCGATACCTGGGGGATCCTTTAAGTAGTACCCGTCATCTTGCTCCTTCACCCGGCTTCTTCAGGATGCCTCTGGCATCCCATTGCCTGCCACACCACAAGCTCCCTTGGCATATCCTGGTACGCGCACACCCATGGTGTAGCTTGGCGTTCTCGGAATACGTGGCGGTGTCATAGACAAAGGCCTTAAAGCCCCTGAGAAATGACGTTATTGTCATTGTTTTTCTCTACAAGAAAGATCTTCATGACCTTGTTTTTCTCCCCACAACCAAAAACTCCCTAGCACTCTTTCACCCAGCAAAATTTAGGATCTAAAATAGTGTAGCCCTTGCAGGATATAATAGAGGATCATTACAAACTCTTATTGTTGAACGCAATTTTCGGATGGGGAGACTGACCCTGCGCACCAAGGGTCTATAGCCATCCTGGAGCCGCTACAGCTGTGAGTACACCACCTGCTGCTGTGGGTCATGCAACAGAACCTCGGAGAAGTCTGATCTGTTGAGCACCCAAATGGTGAGAGCATGAGTTCTTTCGGGAATTTGTAGGGGGGTGATATGATCATATGACCTTGTGATATACAATTTTGTTGATATATAGTTTTAGATTTTTATTGCACATATATGTATATATATACATATATATATATAATGTGTAATTCCAATGTTCATTGGTTTTGAAAACTTCTGAAAAATCCCAGAAGATGAGGAATAAAAAACAGCCGGTGATAGAGAATGTGTACATATATATATATATGAGTGACAAAAAAAATACCTATATACTGGCTGGTGAAATGATCCAATTTGACGAGCATATTTTTCAGATGGGATGGTTCAACCACCAACTAGTATATTATACATATCCCTAGTCTTCCAAATACCTTGTGAGTAGGTGTTTGGACCCACAAACACCTCCTGAGAAGGCTTTTAGGGGGTCCAAATACCTACTCACAAGGTATTTGGAGGATTTTGGAAGCCTAGAGTATATGTATCCAGATGAAATCCTGGTTGAGCTTCAAAAGGCTCCAAGGCTGGTGTGATTAGATTGGCTTCAGGATCAGGTTTGTTGGCCATGGGGAGGTGAACCAACCCCCACGAGATATACGACTCTCCCTCAAAATAGCAGTTAGCAGCATCTGAAAGATGATGGTTGGAAAACTCATCATTTCCTTTTGGGGTGGCCTATTTTCAGGGACTATGTTAGTTTTAGGGTGCGTATTCCTCATTATTCCTCCAACATCTTGCCACGCAACAGGTGGTTTTTTTAGTGAGGACGCAATCCCGAACCTCCAAAGAATGTTGTCCAAGCATGGTAAGATGATAGAAGTAGATGCCGTTCTGTTTTTTTTAGAGTTGCACCTTGCATGTATATAAATATGTTTATTTGTACATTCCTTACGTACATACACTGTATTTGATCCGGTGATTCACTGTCCACCAGGAGGTCACCCTTTTTGTATCTAGCACATATATTTTTATATTCAAAGATTTTAGAAAGATAGATAGCTAGTGAAATTCAACCATATACTTACAACTTATAACCCTAGAAGGTTATATATCGGAGCTTTTTGGTTTGCACAGTTTCGGATTTTCCAACGGAGAAAAACACAAAAAAACAAGTCGAGTCCTGCAACAAAAAATCCTCCCGAAGAATTGCTACCCAGGTTTATGTTTTTTTTTGAATTACCCTCCCTGAGACTCACATTTTCGCGCCTAAAAATGAACCGTTTTCCCCAAAAGGTTTCATTCATCTTCCAACCAAGTATATTTAAAGGGTATATGAGGAATATAACCACCATTTAGGGTAGATAACTGGCTGTTTTATCATTTAGGGGATGACAAACTATCCATTTTCTAAGGCAAAAATAATGTTAGTTTCAGTGAGGGGTAAGGTTCAGAAGTTGGAGATTCCGTGAATCACCTGAAAAATCTTCCCAATCAAATGTTCATTCAAAAAACCAGACGTGCCCATAGACCAGATTGTGGTTTCTTTGGAGGTTGTGCCCATAGGTGGACCATTTATGTCTACCTACTTTACATTTTGTTGATTTATTCTTGGTACATTAGTAGGTAAATATAATTTAAATATATGTAAAAATACCAGTCCCGGTGATCCTATGGGGTGATGTTTAAGCTTGGTCAATATTCCCCGAGGTTCAGGTCGCCCCAGCGACACCGGGGAAGACCGTGCCTTCCGCCACGGTGTCCCCGCGCAATGCGGGGAGCAATGGAGGCATGGTTGAAGGACACACCTCCAACGTGTGTCCATGGAAGTTCGTTATCATGGGAACCTAAGGGGACCCCCCCAATAAGGCCTATTAACCATTGGTTTCCCTTAAGAAGGTTTCCCTTAGTAAGGCCGGCTATTAATTAGGGCCTTATTTCTTGGGGGGGCATTGGGGAGGCCCCCCTTAGATTCTGATGAATCGTCCTTGCTACTTGCGAGTGACATGAAGTTGGTACTATATGAACGTATAGTCCTCTATAATCCAAATTATGAAGGCACCATGGGTATAGAAGTTGCGTGAAGTTAAAAGACTCACTAATAAGTAACTTTTTCTCACGGCCCCGTGTTAGCTTTAACAACATTGCTGCCTGTGAAGGCGACTGATTTTTGGAAGAAGAACCTGAAAAGAGTAGGACGTGATTCAAAGTGACGTTTTGATCCCCTAGTTGGAGGTCACTTAACTTCTCGAACAGTCACTTATCACCGAGACTTGCCAGGACATGGTTCATTTTGAAAGAGCCAGCATTTCAATAAAACGTAGGAGACATCATGAATCACCCATGGGATATCATGGGATCACCATTTTGGCGAAACTATATAACGGACTCTCGATGTAACCTCGGTGCATATGGCGCTGTAGGTTTTTTTTTTTTTTTTTTGTGGGGGGGACCTTGTCTTACTTCAGGATGTTGAAACATTACTTGTCACCCAGCAAGTTTAGGATACCTTTGATGTATAGAATCAATATACAACGACATGAGAACTTGAATATGTTTAAAAACAGATCCGGAAAATGCTTTTGATGTGTATAGGATGCTTGTGATTTCTGGTCCTTCGTCTGAAATCCGCAGGGAAAAGCTTCAACTTTTGCTCTGAGTGTGGAACCAAGTTTCAGCCCTCGGCCAAGTTCTGCCATGTGTCTTGGCTGGTAAACACGCAGCGTTTACACTCCGGTAAACTAACATAGCCATGGAAAATTCCCATCAACATGGTGGATTTTCAATGGCTATATATGTTAGTTGAATGGAGTGTAACCTTTAACTTGTCCAAAAATATGTTCATTGTGTGTTTCATGGTTATCCATGCTATTCTTGGGAATGATTTTGGAACAAACATGTTTAACGTTGTTTAGTTTCCAGGGGAGATTGGTCAAGGGAAAAACTAATTGTGATTTTTTGGGGGAGGAAAGGGGAGCAAAAAAGGGATCGATTGGGATGAAGGACATAGAATATTTATATATATATATATATGATATATTTATATTTATAAGATTGGATAGATATTCTTGCATGATTTTGCATGCTCGAAAAATTGGGCGTTATATTTGATGATTAGATCTTATTCGGTACCCTCTTAGGAGGTATCTCTTCATCCAGGTGCGTTCTTCAAAGCTGCGATCGCTGTCATGGCTGACAACCCCACCTCCTCCCCCCCCCCGGGCCACGTATCCCCAGAAATAAGGGTGAAAAAATAGCAGGCCAAAAATTAAGGGAAACCTATGGTTAACCTAAGCCCTGATCATAAGGCCGGCTATTTCTGGGGGGGGGGGGGGGGCTATATAGGTTGACTGGCCATAAAATTGTTGTTATGGTTTATTCTAGAACACCCTTTTTGACCAATAGGGGTACCCATTTGGGTTCTAGGTATAAATATTTATTATATTATTTATATATATATACAGGATGGAATACTTGAGTTTTTTTTTTCTCTCTCTCTCTTTCTCTCCGGATTTTGGGCACCGAGGAATGCGGGGTGATCCGACCTGGCTCCGAAGTCTGTCGCTTGAAATATTGCCATTTCTGTGGCGCACGCGGCGGCCAACGTCGGTGAGGGCCAATCGAAAATGGCACACTGCTTGGGGGAGCAGAAGATCAAACACACCCCCTGAAAATGGGCGAATGTCCTCAAAAAGGGGACCACCCCAAAAGGAAATGAACTTTCCAACCACTATTTTTCTGAGGACATGTTTGTTTTCAAGGGAGTAGATCAATAGAATGTTGCACTTCAAAAACTGCAGCATGAAAAAAGAAGGAACGTGCAGCGTTGGGGTTCCGGGTGTTTTCCAGGCATGAGTCAGTGCCGGGGATGCATGGGGCAAGGGATCGAGTTTTGAGGGTAATTATATCCATGCTTGGTGAATATCCTCTCATTCAGATTGCTGAATTCTCCTTTGGTAAACTTACGCTCCCGTAGCACAAACTGTTGATAGTTCAGAAATCCGGCTAACCAGTATGGTAGATATCCCATTATTTACAGGGTTTTATGCATCCCAGGTGGTTAACCGGATTCCTGAACCATCAACAGTAGTAGCAGATCTGTGGATGTCTTGATTATTTGAATATTATGGAGCAGTCAGATTGGCATCTTAGGTCATGTGCCGTTCTTGTACGTGCAGAACATCAGCACCTTTCACTACTGGCATTTCACCCTCGTTGTTTAGGTCATATAGGGGATTATACTACACAGTCAAATGGGGATTTTAATAAACCATTGCAAGGATCCCTCTTAAACAACCAGTAAAACTCCCTGGAAGTTTAACATAGCCCCTGAAAATATACCATCCCAAAAGGCAAGTAGTCTTCCAACCATCATTTTTCAGGGGCTATGTTAAACTTCGGGGGTGTAATGGAAAATAAGAGTGTTGTTTCGTGGCTCATTTGTTTGCCCGTTTTTTTCTTTTCCCGTTGGAAGGAAGTTTCCCCATTCTTTTTGGGCCAGGTGGGCTACATGTTCTACGTAGAGCCTGATGGACTTTGGTCCTTTTGGGTTCCGGGCCCTTGACGCCAAAGAAAGGCAACATGTTCAAACAAAACTTGGAAGAAAATCATGGGATGATTTAACTACATGGAAATCACTGGGTGGTGGTTTCAAATATTTATTATTTTCGCCCCTACCTGAAAAAGATTCCCATTTTGACGAGCATATTTTTCAAATGGATTGGGGAAAAACCATCAACCAGAGATGTTCCCATGGTCACGACACCTTTTGTGGTAAAACAACTGCAGCACAAGGACAGGATTTTAGAGCCCCACTGAGCCAAGTGGTTGGATCCAGGAATCACCAACAGACATGACTGTTGTAGCAAGTGGGAGAAAGTGTGAGGAGGCTAGCCCCTCCAATGTGAAGGGTTTGATTACATTTATGAATGGTTCCTGACTAGGTGAGCAATGAAAAAAGGGTCCCTGGTCGTTTAGGTTGCATAAGGGATTACCCAATTATATGGGGATTATATACGCCAGGAATTAAGGATCCCTATTAACCAATCAGGATTTAATGTAAAGTAAGAGTTTTTTTTTTCGTCGGTTAATCATTGTTAGTAACTCTCTTTTCCAAGTGAAGTTGTTCCAGTTAGAAATGTCTGACATCCACCCAGTCAGGATTTCACTACTTACTGCATCGCATTTCATTTATTGAAACGATTTTTTTTTTGCTATGGTTTTGTTTACATACAGACATGTTGCTAGACATACCATCTACTTTTCGAGTTATGCAGTACGTATGGACTGTTTGTCAATATATGTGCGGTCGGGTCTAAACTCATATATAGGGGTAAACCCATCCCACCACCATTATAGGAATCCTTCCAAATGGGTACACGACAAAGTCACTACCCTTGGACCCCAACAACCCTTTTATAGAATCCCTTGAAATATGGGTGAAAAAACCACCTAAAACGAAACAAACGTGGGTTCTTCCAAAAGGGTATTGAGTATTGAGATACTCTTCTCGTGGATCTTTTCTCCCGAAATCGGATCGCCGTTTTTCAACCGCCCAGGTTGGAACTGGTAAATCTTGGGAGAAGTCGGGGGACCCGCGAACGTATGGACCACCTCTCCAGGGAAAACTACCCTCCACCCAAACGGGATCCTAGGCCTGGTGGTGTGGAAATGTGAGTTCTGTGTGGGATTTCTCGGATTTTTCCATGGGAAATTCCTAAACTAAGCCAATAAAACGAAGCCCAATGGACAGAAATAAGATGACAATGATGGCTTGACAAAGGCTAAGGCAAAGGGGGACAATGATGGTTGTCCAGAACAATCACGGTATGACAAACCCTGGTCAAGAGGAGTTTGGATTCGCATCATATTCATGGGACATAGTATCTAGATATGACACATTATTATTCCGTGCTTTTCCATTTTCTCTCTCCTTCCAAACTACATCAATAGGAGCATATACTCTTCTCATGCTGAATGGCCTACATTTTTTCCATGTTATTTCTTTAATGCTCAACTGAAATCCACTGAAATAAATATGAACAGACAATGAACAGACAATGAACAGACACACAGATATTGAACACCCAACCCCAACCAAGTGTTGAGCTTGGAAGCGCCTTCTCCAGCCATGGTGGCTGGTGGGTGCCCTAAGGCTCTATGGTAGTAAAGTGACTCTGGGCAAATGGTTGGGCGGCCAAGATCCGGAAGAACCAGTAGACCGAAAGGTGGAGGGGCGAAGTTGCATTTTTGAGGTAACCTGGTCGTATGAAATGGTAACCAAAAAACACTGACACCAAAGTCCTTACAACTTTCCGTTATATGCAACTTTGATTTGTTTAAGTTAACAGTTGTTGAATTTAGGGACGTCTCACAAGGTGGGCCCCTAACAGTTATATATATATATATATACATATAAATGGAGTTTATAACCCCTATCAATGGTTTGTATAGATAGGTAACTAGGGTTATAACCCTACTTACAACCCCATTTAGCCACTGGCGGGGGCCACCTTGAATTTTATTGGCAAAAGTGCTCCGATGGTAATATGAAGGCATAGTTTGTTGACTTCACCCTAAAAAAACCCTCGGATTTTTCGATGGCGGCAGGTGGGCAATTTGAAACTATCAGAAGGTAACCCACACTACTGCAGATAGACCTGTAGCTGTTGTGGATAGACCAAAGTTTGGTTACAGCAGTTGCAACCATTCTGATTGTATCGCTACATCTATTGTATACGCCTACACTTTGTATCGAATAGCTGATTATTTTCTCTTGAAAATTTATAGCCTCCTGTAAGAATATATGTATGTGAACATACTGTTGATGGTTCAGAAATCCCAAACAACCACCTGGGATGTAAAAAACCTGGTAGATACTGGGGTAAACTACCAACCGCAACTGGTTAGCAGATTTTTTCCATCATAGCACCCACCTTCCAATGTTCATAACCTCTTGGCTTCAGCACGGCTTCTGACTGGCGATCTGAAAGATGAGGACGCACCTTCGTGGTACAGTGGATGTGAAGAACAAGGAGGAGTCAGAGTGGGAATGACTGGGCTTAGATGGCTTTTCAGCCGACTTGTTGTTGTTGTTGTTGTTGTTGTTGTTGTTGTTGTTGTTGTTGTTGTGGTTGTTGTTGTTGTGGTTGTTGTTGCTGTTGTTGTTGTTGTTGCTGTTGTTGTTGTTGTTGTTGTTGTTGTTGTTGTTGTTGTTGTTGTTGTTGTTGTTGTTGTTGTTGTTGTTGTTGTTG
>DF239065.1:286363-324915 GCA_000507305.1 Breviolum minutum Mf 1.05b.01 | reverse complement strand
TTGACTAGCCATGAATCGTGGTTCTAGTCTCTTCTGAAACTTCTTTTGGTTAGCTTTGATGTCAGAGATTGAAGCCTCGAGATGAGATAGCTCAGGAGCTTCCATTTTGTTGGGTTCCAATCAAACAACAAAACAAATGTACATATATATATATATACATTTACCCAAACCATCCCAAACGATCCCCCCAAACCATCCTTAGGAACCATCCTTAGAGGGATATACATAAACCATCCTAAACCAGCCATCCCCCCTTAAAAAAAAAACACATCCTAAATCAATGAGAGGTTCTGTGCCTTTAAAAGCATGCCGCTTTGTTGTTGACATAAGATTTGTGAGGTGCCAAAAGTTTGGATGATCCGACGTTCGCCAGGTTGGGTGAGCTTTGTGGGAAACACGCGGCAAGTCTTGCGTCACTCAGCAAGTGACAATCTTTTGACGGAGTTTTTTTTGGAGGGAAAACAAGGGTCAAAAGGAAGTGGAACCTTTGAAAGGTTTTGAATGCGGAGAGGGATTTTTTTCAACAAACAAGAAGCGCGAAGAATAGCTGAGTCGTTGAGTTATCTATTTCATTTTATTTCAGATTCAACCATTACACCTCCAAAGTTTAACATAGACCCTTAAGAATGGTGGTTGGAAGACTACTTTCCTATTGGGAATATTTTACAGGGGCTATGTTACACTTCAGGTGGGTAAGTTGTTTGTTTATGACTCATTGACATAGACTAACAGTGGGCGGCTCGATGCTTTTTTGGGATGTCGTGTTGATACCGTATCATTTCTTGAGGATTGGATGTGCTGACGGTCGGGAACTGCGAAACCAATTCCAAAGCAGGTGAAACACATTTTCCTACAAAAAATGTATATATTGTATATCTCCTAAATGTGTTTTTGTGTAACCCCCCAAAAGTCGTGAGATGAAAAAACCCTAGGGACCCTGACTGGTGCTGTTATTCGGTGCCCCATCTTGAATCGTGGTCCCCATCTTGGGAAGCCCCACCGAGGCCTTGGCGCTGGGAAAGCTGAGGCAACGGTGGTCCAGAGGGGCCCTGGGATTTGTTGGAAAGTGAAGGTCGTGTAGATTGTAGATATGAGATCTCTGATTTCTGCAATTTGATTTTTAACCCTAGGGATCCAATCACCTTGTCAGAGGATGATTTTTAGGTTTCATATCTATCTAGGTTGTGGTTTCAACTATTTTTTGTTTCATCCCTTCCTGGGGAAATGATCAAATTTTTTTCTAATATTTTTTCAAAGGCGTTGAAACCTCCAACTAGGTGTAGATTGTAGATGAGATCTTCTGATTCAGGCAACTTGATTTTAAAGAATATGGAATATCAAGAAGATGTATATATTCCCTATTGACAGTTTTGAAGATGAAGATGGAATGATCCCGTATTGAAAATGGGCCTTTTGAAGATGTATTCCCTATAGACAATGGGGATTTTCCAGCCAGCCATGTTAGTTTGCTGGAGTGTATTTACCTACTACAGTGGTTTTTGATGCCAATTTTTTTTGGCTCAGGGCGAGGCCAAGTTCTTCTTCACTGGCGACCTAAGAGATGTCAGACACCCGGTTCATGGAACTTGGTGTTTCGACAAATCCCCGTGAACCTTGTCATGCTGTTGATGGTTCAGAGATCCATAAAACAACCTAGTCTTGGAGTAAATTAGTCCCTTTATTCCACCAACTTCGCCCCTTTGAGATTTGTGCTTTCAAGCAGGGCACCTAAGTTTTGTCTAGTAGTTCACCCCACCATTTCCGACCAGTTTTATACATGCCGGGTGGTTTTTGCCTTGTTTGATAGACAGGAGCTATGAGGGTAAAGGTGATGAAAGTTATGTTCTTTCACGATCCAGAGGACATTTTTGCTGAAGCAGGATTGAGGAACTGTACCAAATTCGCTGGTGGTTGAGTAGAAAAGGACATCTTCCAAAATCAGTTTGATGATAAGTCCTGGTGTACCCGCATCAATATCCTAGTTTTCTCACATCCACTGAAAGAACATACCACTAACGGGTGGAAAAAACATGCCACAAGCATGTGCTTATGTATTGACAGGTGAAAGTTTCACAGCTATGTATTCGTTAGACCTTGAAAAAACATGTGATTTCTTCAAGGTTTTGGAACCCTGATGTTACGGCATTCTACGGCTAATAGTATGTCAATTGTACCTCACCAAGCGCCAAGAACCTGAAAGAAGGTACATTGCTTCTACAATGTTTTAAATGGAGATAGGCCCCTTAAAGATGGTTGAAAACATAGTTTCAACCACTATTCAATTGACGAACCCACCAAAGGAAAATCAATTTACTGTTTTTGTTTTTGAGTTTCTTTGAAAAACCAAACTACTAGGTGGTGATTTCAAATATTATTGATGTTCACCCCGGTTTGTGGGGACATGATCCAAATTTTTTGAGCATATCTTTCCAGATGGGTGGCTCAAACACCAACATCACCAACTAGACTATCACCCTCCCCTAAAACTAACATTTTCGCCCTTAAAAATGTCCCGGTTTCCAATCCTTGTCCAGGTGGCCCCCATTTTCAGGGCCTGGTTCGTTTCAGGTAACCCCTAACCAACTGACTACACAAACCAACCAACCACTTTGGTTCAAAGGTTTCCCTCCGATTTGCTTCATCCAAACCTGGAAAGCCATCCTAAGGTGGCCGTGATTGGTTTGGGCATCTCAGGGGCGAGGTGTTTTTCTGTTGTGAGTTTTGGAGGTCCCAACCTCACACGAAAAAATTCGGGTTGAAACATCTGCATATATCTGCCAGGCAAACTCTGACGAAAATCTTTGTTGATTACTGTATTTGATTTTAAATGCTTTTGTTCCTTCATCAATCAAACTAGACGAATATGCTTTTTTCAATGTGATTTCTTTGAATACTTACTGTATGATTCAAAAAACCCACTCAACTGGGCACACCTTTTCGAAATCAGCAACACTCCGTGAAAATCGTCCGAAAATTCCCGCCAATTTTTGGGGCCGAGGTCGATTGGTGGAGGAAGATTTGTCTGCAGAGATGATGAAATTAGCACAGTCGACCAAGGTGTCTGTTATTGGGGGCCGAGATCCGTTGGCATTTGTTGAAGGTGGTGCCGTTTTTTGGGATTTATTTGGGGGAAGTAAGGCAGCCCCTCAAAAGAAGACAAACCTTTCCCTTTGAAATGGTCCCTTTTTAGGGAACATATGAATTTGGAAAGGATGTATAGTAGGGGACGTCTTATAAGAAGAAAAAAATCTTCTTATTACACCCCCCAATCCCAGGAATTTCCTCAAATAAGGATTATCAAAAACCATGGTTCCCCACAAAAGGACCTGTAATAAGCAGATTTCAAATTTTGGGGGGTTTTGGGGCATTTTGAAATCTGCTTATTACACCCCCCGCTGTTGTTGTTGAAGCTGTCCCGCTACGAATGCAGTTGCAAGGTTTCCTGGATTAGACTGCTGGGAGTGGTGGAAAAAAACAGATTGGATGTGCGTTTTTGATTTGAATTTGTTGGTGTATGTGGTGTATACATGTGTATACATATTCTTATACCTATACATAATATGTGTGTCTTTGTCGATGTACATGGTAGAAAATCCTTTACCTCCTATATATACATATATGTGTGTATACAGTATACAGTATACATGTTTAACTAGGAACGCTGGAGAATCTCGGGCTGGAATTTAGAGGAGGGGTAATAAGAAGATTTCCAAGATGAGGGGTAATAAGAAGATTTTTCTGAATGACCGGGGTGATGAGCAATCTTCTTATCTGCTGGCACTGGAGGATTTCTTCTTATCACCCGTCCTGAACTATACCTTTCCAGGATAAATGTCAATGCAAAGAACATATACACATTTTGTTATCACAGAAATCTAGCATTTAAGAGTGGGATGATAATCCTTGCCACGTTATATTAGATTTTTTGTGGGGAGCGTATAGTTTCATATCAAATGATTTCGCCTCCCAAACAATTGGTGCATCAGAATCAAAGCAGAATCGAAAACAAGTCGTTTGCAGGAAAGGCGAATCAACTTCCATGGATGTTAGGAGCATTCAGCCTTTGCAGCCTATGCAGCCTATTCTACCAGCATTGAGAGTACCCAAAGCATGTCCCAGGTCTTTGCCTCGTATCTTCCCCCAACCCTGAAAAAAACTAGTGCTGCAAATAGATAACACACAGTGTGCGGAATCGCCTTGTAGTTTTTGGATGTTTCCGGTGGATAGTCTACTTGAGCATTCTCCTTTTGAATTCTGAACGGTTGTGATTAAGACGTATCCCGTATCTCCTCAAAAGGGAAAAATAATCTCCCAACTACTGTTCATTCTGTCTCAGTCTTAGGAAGGTTATCTTAGGGCATCCCCAATGCATCCACCCCAAACAAAAATACCACCCCATATATGATACTCCATTTTACTCCTGTCTTTTCCTCAAGGGCCCGCGGAAGGTGCCCACGGAAAAAAAGCAGCACTTGAGATTTTTTGATATACACACCCAACTATCAGACTTGAATGGCTAATCAGTATAATTATTACAACTCATCCAAAAACGATCTCTTTTAAAAGGATTCAACCGCGATTGGCGCCAAAAGCAAATTTTCACTCGGAAACTGGTCCCGACGGTATGAGTCATTGGAATCAGTCCCTTTACGAAAGTGCTTAAAAAAAAAGATGACCTGATATCGCATGTCGCTCTCTTTCTCCTAGCATCCATGGGACTGGTATATTTATACCTAATTACATTTACAGTAGTTTTTTCATGGTAAATGTAGGTCAATATGCCACTCCCATGGATTCGTAATGGGTTGGAGTGATCTTCCATGGGTGTCGCCCGTTCCGTTGGCGACGCTTTCCATGGAGTCGTACCTGGCAGGCGAACAATACATCCTTGGAGCAGCTGCCGCAGCTGCTCCGTCGGACCCCGCGGAATGTGATTCGACGGGTGGATGATGTGCTGGTCCAAGGATCTGGAGAAGAAAAGGCTCAAAAACAGGGTAGCTGTCTAAAACCCATAGGATCCATGTGTGGAACATTTATATTCTGTACCTACATATACCAGAAAAATCAACTAGATGTAGGTAAATATACCATGCATGGATCATATGGGAGAGAAACTCCTTACATATGCCATACACAATTATTATTCTCTGGTCAAAAGAACAAGTACCTTTCGATTCACATATTTTTCTATCAAATTCATTGCATTTCGAACGTGGATTTGTTCCCCACCAAAAAGGCCCAGGAGTCAAATCCAAACAACATGTTGTTGCTCCCATACTTGTGTTTTCAGTCAGGGTGCCATCTTATTGGGATCAATCCGAATCCTTGCCTCCTGAGCTTCGGTATGACTGGACCCCCAAAACATACCTAAAACATACACTTTCACCAGAGGTATGAGTGGATGTATAGGGTCGCTTTATGTTTCCGATACCCGGTATGTTTCAAGGGAACATCATGGGTTTGACTCGTTTGGGTGGACGTTTCCCATAGTCTAAGGCAATCTTTGGTGACACACAGTAGGTCAGAATGGCAAAATGATGGGGTAGGGCCACTGATGAAAGACTTTCAGTGGGGTTTTCTCATGGCAAAACTAAAGGGACAGAGACTCAGGGAATCTTGGTACAGCAGTGGCAGATGGATCTTTTTTTTGGTGGATTTCCTGCTTTGGACGATAGATTGTTGTTGGAATCTTGATGTGCCACATGAGAGATCATGTGGAACATCTTGCCAGATATAAGGTCAGCATGACCCACTGACTTTAATTTTCGCATCTCTTCGCCAGTGACCAACAGATATATCCAATGTTACGAAGGTTTTTTGTAACACATACTGTGATGTCATGCAATGTCAACAGACATCCTAAACCCACACCTACCTTGGTGCAATTCCTCTGATTTCCTTTCCACTTTCCATCATCTCCTGAGGTCAGAACAAAGGCCAGGAAAGTGGAGGATGGTTTTATCGGTACTTCTTGTATTGTTTTGGATGGTTTTGTTCCACAAAAGTTTGAAACAGCTATTTGCGATACTTTTGCACAACACAAATGCGTCTATCCTCCAGCTTACTTGAATCTGATGATGTCCCTTACAACGTGGGCCCCTCCAGTTAGAAGTTCTAACCCCTATAAATAGGGTGAAATCACCTTAGTTACCCCAGTTGCCTCTAAAGTCTCTACCCTCCGGTAAACTAATTTAGCAATGGGAAATCCACCATTTGAAGATGTATCTCCTATTAAACATGGTGGTTTTCCATTGCTATGTTAGTTGACCAGAGGGTAAATATATGTTGTTTCGTTGTTTTTTGGGGGGTTGGATCCATGTTAGATGTTGTTTCTGAAGGTGTAGAATCTCTGAATCAGATTCAACTCACCATCAACACCTGAAGGCCACGATGGAGGATGAAACATATACTGCATGATGAACATAGACCAAATGAAACTGAGCCCAAGGTAGTTGAGATCATATTATAGGTGTACGCAGTAGTTGATACAGGTCACGAATATATTGAATATATTATATGTGTTTACAAATGAGCAGCGAAGAAAACCACTCGTGTAATAAGAAGTAAGGCTGTTAATGTCAGATGGCTCCGCGAAAGCTAAAACGCTGGCCGCGAAAGATTCGCGAAAGGATTTGTAACACTGATCTTTTGCGAAAGCTTCGCGAAAGGCGAAAAATGCNAGCTCAAATGTTTTATTTATTACCTGCTGCTCTTGTATGAGCACAATTCCTCTACATCTTACAGATAGTTGACTTTTTGATCTATGGCTAACAATTCCTCTCTGGACGTGAATTACCGCTCTTGGACGTAAATTATATATAGCCTATAATTGGTATATATCTTGGTATATAAGTATAGAGAAATATGTGATAATTATATGACATATAAGGAAGCGTTTCTCTTTAAAACAGGATGTCATGTTTGTTATGTATATATATATATATGAATATACCTTTTTTTGCATGTAGATTCCAAAGGACCCAATATCATGGCAACAAGATTCCGTAAGATATAAGAGTGAAGATAAGATTCCCCAAAGTTGTTTATTTCCCTCCAGGGCCGGTCACATCCGCAGTCGCAAGCCTTTTGCAAGGCCCTCGCTGGACAGGTCTGTTTGTACATGATCAAGCTTCATGGCATCAACCATGCATGGAAAAAAGAATCACAGATAGGCTATACCAAAAAAATCAGCAAATTAATTGTTTTGGTTTTATACTTCTTTGATGCCATCCCATTATTTGGGATTTAGAAAAACCTTATATATGAAACTTTCTCAATCAAACCTTTGAGACTTTCCAGCATGGATCAAATTAACATGAAAACGAAAGCAATATATGAAAACATCTCCCATGGAAAGGATTCGCTCCCCCCAGAAATGCGTGTGCTCTGGATCACTGCTGGATTATTGCTGACTGCAGCATCACAGCATCACTACAGGTGATCCCGGCTTGATTTTAATGATCACGGTGTGAGAGAGGTGCTGATGTATATATATATATATACACCAAAACCTGTTTTATTTTTCAGTTGAAGCTCCATGAGGTCAAGGATCACAACTCATGATAAACAATCTTATCATATCCAAAAGTCCTCTAAATATATACAAATCCATTATATAAGATCTTTATACATATATATATTTAAGATAGCTGGAAAGATCTCGGTGTGGATGTTTTTAACATCTCTTTGACGCACGGGCACAGACAGTGTCACTCAAATACAGCTCGCCGTCCTCCGCAAGACCCATTTGGGCTGAGGGTCCCATCACATATAGTTTGGGCACCATGGGGCGATCAACAGCTGCTAAATCAAGGGCTTCATCATCTTCGGGTTCAGGGGCGAGGGTGAGGTCTAGTGGTCGGGCTGCATCACCTTCTGAATCACCCAGATCTATAGTTGGTGACTACGACTTATCAAGTCTTAGTGGTACTTGGGACAATTCTGAACAGCTCCGTAAAAGAGTGAGGAATGGTTTGACTCTACTCCTTCGACTTGATCAGAACGGTGAACCTGAAAAAGGTTTTGTGGAGGCAACAGTAGAAAATCTAAAGCTCAATGCTGATGTGTTGTCGCCGGTGTTCCGGCTCATGAAGGAGAATTCCCAGAAACTCCCTCAAGTGGATCGCCTGATAGAATCGATCTCCAAATTCTATGATACTGCAAAGGTATTTAAAGGAGGAGATGTCTACTATCAAGAGGCTTGGGCCATTCGCCGTTTGATTGGAAAAATGAAGACCTTTACTTACCGAGAAGCTCCCCCTGAGGACTGTGGTTTTCAAATTTGGAGATCATATAATGAAATGTCTTTCTCTTGTTTTGTCGCCATGGGTCATCAAGTTGAACGAGACAATTTAGATCTAATATCATTTCAAAGGAAGGCTTTCACAAATTCTTCCTCCCCACACCTTGAACTGCCCACACACCGGTCCTAAACATCCATCCCTGAAGGACACAATCATCATTGGCCTGGTAGAGGACTTCGGCTTTGACACGAAGGTACGGAAAATGTGGTTGGGTCAGTCGAGTCCTTATAGGTCTGAGATTGCACGCAGGTGACATCAATGTTTATATACAGTAAATTTATATATATATATATATTTTTTTTTTTAACTTAGACTGTATAATTTTTACAGATTTAGGCATCAGCATGGATCAGCAAAATGTTGCAAAAACATGAAAATATAGCTGGAAATCTAAAAACCTATATGATTCAATGATGTGGTGCCAAAAGAAAGACCATATAGACAGTTGATGAGGTTGATGGACAATGATGAGAATAGATTTGACGATGCATATGATAATGATGGTGATAATGACGATGTTGATGATGATGGTGATGATGATCATGATCACGATAGCGACATTTCTGATGATGATAGGTCAAAGAGAGAACAAGAGCGGGTGATGATCAGGATTAAGAAGCATTCGGTGGCAGTAGTTATTATATATATATATATAGACCCTATTCAATTTGGTCTTCCCCACTTTTTGCAGAAACCGTCAGAAAGACAAATCCTTCTCCTTATATAGGGAAGTTTAAATTTCAAGGCGTGCATATACCTGTGTATTTAAGATAAGTCATATATATAGTGGAATGACCCAAAAACATTGATCCGGCAATCATCTCCACAACATTCCATCAACTCGCTTCATCACAGGCATGGGAGCCAGTGCGTGAAGCAACTACTTCTTCTGAGGCATTGGAGTCAGGGGAGCCTGAGGGGGTTCAAAGATTTGCGGACCCAGATTCGCAACCCATCCTAAGCCAGCGGTTGGTTTTTGATGATTTCGATTTTCAAGCAGATATAGAAAAAGCATTAGAGTCCGCAGAAGCTCCACCCCTTCCAGCTCCAGCGGAAGAACCCAGCCTTCCAAATGCTCCAAGCGAGATCCCTGTTGTTGTTGAAGCTTCGCAACAAACATTGCCTGAGCCAGAAGTGGCAAAAGTTGTCCCGCCAGCTACATCTTTACCCCCAGAACATAACGAAAATGGTTCAGCACCCTCGTTGCACAAGTCGAAGGCTTGTGAGGAAAGGGTTATGGCATTTGTTTGGTGTTTTCCTCCAAACAGCTTTATACAGATACCCCCCCAAAAAATTTTACATATATATATATATAGACTACAAAACGTACCTTTAGGTATTTATTTTATAAGAACAACTATANAAAGGTCTTTCACTTTTATTAGTGCATGTTTGTTTCAATATATATATATATATATATAGAATTTGTTTGTTTTGCTTCCAACTTCCAGCCCCTGTTGAGGATTTCGGCCAAATTGTGATCTTATCAGATGACGAGGAGGGTGAATCTAGTCCATCACTTCCGGCAATGGATCCTGCTACTGTGGATATCATCAAGAATGCATTGAAAGAGATTCAAGAATTGCAGTGCCTTGATTCATTTTGGTATCCCAATGGTGTCATGGTGGTGGATTCTTGATCCTTATAATGTTTATTTTCCTTCCAGATCATTTACTATATATATATATACATGTTCTTTGGAACCAAGGTAGCACTTGCATACGACAAATGCCAACTACCACCGTGCGCCACATGCACCTTAAGGCTTGCAGGTAAACTCGATGATGACCTGCCAGCTGAGAAAGTGCAGAGTTGCTTGGTAGATACCGGGGTTACTTTGGGTTTTGTAGGTTCCTTCCTCTTTTTTTTAATTCTGTTGTAGACATGCTCTAAAGATATTATATATATATATATTTTTTTTATATATTTATAGGACATCAGATTTTAAGCCATTTACAGGATGGAGAAAGCATAATTTGTTGCAAATATTTTTCATTGATGCAGGTTTTGGCGAGGAGAAGAAAAACAAAGAAGCGATCCTGGTGGTAGGAGATTCCCAACTTCAATTCAATGGGGACCAAGCAGAGACTCAGCTGGTTTGCTCACCATCTACCGTACCCACAACAGATGTTGCAGCCGAAACCTTAAGAAAAGTAGAACGTCATGAGGAGAACTTGAAAACAATGGCTTCGAATGGGGAGGCAGGGAACAAACATGTTAACTTTTGATGTTCAACTGCATGTGGATAAAGACATGTTGGAATTGGTGTTTATTAGCATTTTTGGAGTGCGCATATGATTATAAGAAATGCAAATCCAATTTCATCAACTCGTTATATTTCATCAACTCGTTATACAGATATATAAATATATACATTTAGATTATATATGTTGGATTTTTCCAGTGTAACTTGTTCTTAAATATATTATTATGACACTGACACAAATGCATACTCGCTCCAACACACTGTGTGTGATGCAGGTGGCTTTAGACGAAAATGGTCAGGAACAAATTCCTGATCATGAGCTCATCACCAGACGAAAGCAATTCAGAATGAAGAAGGACAAGAGAGAAAAAAAAAGGTTGAAGAAGGCACAGGCTTTGGTGGATAAAGAAAAGAAGAAGGAAGACAAAGAAGCGAAGAAGGCAGAAAAGGACAGGAAAAAAAAGGAAAAGAAGGAAGCTAAGGAAGAAGAGAAACAGACTAAGAAGAGGGGACGTACGGCTGCAGAGAAAGCTCCAGGCAAGCGATCTTTACAGCAGACCCCAGAAGAATCCACCGGCCCGTCAACTGAGGATGTGATTACTGAGGCCACCACAGAAGTTTGCGAAGCTGCAGTTTCCACATCCCCCACGACCAAGAAGGCTCACAACCGCGGTTTCCGGAAGCTTAGGAAAATTAGGGATTTACCACTCAAAAAAGCCAAAAGGGGGAGGCAGACTGCAGAACAAAGGGGGACTACTGGAGGATCAAATAAAGGGACTGGAGGATCAGATTCGCCAAAGAAGGCCCATACTTCCAGTAAGTCTAAAAAGGGAACAAAACGTGCAGCTGAAAAGCTGACTGCTAAGACCTCTAAGACTGAGACGGTTGATGAGAAGAAAGATCAGAAGGCACTGAAGAGCCCAAAGAAAACGAAACAACGTAAGGAAAAGAAACCATCCGAAGAGACGGAAACACCAATTGATCCAGCCGCTAAGGAGTTGGTTGCTAGCACCCTTAAGGAGTGTGTATCATCCAACTGTTGTCACCCAAACTTCAAGTGGGTTGAGATTAACAAAAACGTTTGTGAGTTGTCGACCTACTGGAGCAGAATGGCGGTTGGGATTAAGATGGATCCTGCTGGGGGGGCCACGAAGTCAAAGGAAAAGAAACCCAAAAGGAAGCAGGTGGCATACTTCTCCCACCCCACCATTTGTACTTATTCGAATTTGGCTGTGGCCGGACTATACGTGTCTTGCCCAACATGCTGTTTACAACCGTTGGATGCAAAGTTACGTCTTTAAATATGTAAATATACATACAGAAACTTCAAGTTCCAAACAAGTAAAGGGATGATGGCAATGAGAAAAACCAATTGACATGAAACAATTTTCCCTTCCCTATAAACGATTTTTTTATAAAGGCGAATGTACACATGTTCAGTTGGTTTCATCCAATTCTGGATTTGTGAGTGTGAACTGAACTTATATCCATCTCTTTTTGGAAGACCAATTGGATCCCCCCCAAAAAAAATATTCACTGCCTTGAGACTTCTGTTGCATGACTCTCTGGGTGTCCCCAACCAATTCATATATATATTTTTTTTTCAATGTGCTGTCAGAGTTTGTGGGTACCTTCAATGTTGTAAAGTTAAATTCGGAATCCTTAGAAAAAAAAACATCTCAAGATATTTACATCACATGCAGTTCAAAAAAAATATATCTGTCACCAGCTTTTCTCAATTGAATTTGTTTTATATATACCTCTCGGTGCCCAGGTCAGTGCACTTCAACGGCAGAAGAAGCCTGATCCAAAGTCAGCTGAGATGGTGAAGCTGAAGAAGACTCTTGATGCCTCACACCGAGCAGCTTACAGTGAGCACCTTTTTGCTGAAGAGTGAGTTTACAATTTTTGAGGGGTTGGCTGGCTAAAGGCCATGGGGATAGTTGTTCCAGCAAGCTTTGTACTATAGCGGCCTCATACTTGGGTATAGTTACATCAGCAATTGTTGAAATCAAGCCATTTGATTGGTATATTTTTTTATACTAGGACAAAAAGAATTATCATGCAGGATCCTTTTTTTTGACATATAGACTCTGGAAGCTTGCGAGAGAACATCGAATAGACTAAGCCGATTCATGGGTTCACCGCTACATGTTCACAACGATGGTTCCTGACAACCCAGTATAGTGAAACCTTCTGCATGAAAAAAAATCTTGCGTGTGATATGATGTGATTTACGCATGCGCTATATATACAGAGAATTGTTACACCTTTATCGTATCATTTCGCGGAGTCAGTTTTTCCACGACTGTCTCAATGTCACATGTGGGTCTGGGGCCTCGTTGAATGCATGTGTATGGACTTCTTTGTGCCAAAGATTGGCATTTTGCTAGATCAATCTGATCTGTCAATTAAGCTCGTGCGGTTGTTAAGTTGGTCACAACCCAAAATCTCAAAACAGACCATATTAGGCATCCAGCGCAGGGAAAAAGTCATGCAGTTTCTTGCTTCCTGGCTGATCTACTCCTTTTCGTCGACATCCTCTTTTAGCCCTCTATATAAAAATATAATGACTGTAATGATATACAATTCTCTTCAGTTTTGATTCATGTGAGTCACCTTTGTTTGATGTAGATATATAGTTCCATCAAGAAGATCATTGAAAGGAAATCATTTTGTGTGTAAATAGAGGCGGCAACAACTTCATGATCTCGAACTTGAATCAGTTCGCAATATAAAGCAATGGAATGTCTATCGCAGATCGCTGATTGACAGAAAGTTGTCTAACCCATATTCCTTCCCGTCTTCGCCTGGCTACATGTGCCAGGTCTACATGGGCGTGAAAAAGCACCTGAAGATCAAACAGAGAGGAGGCCGTTTTGCGTGCCGGAGGAACTACGGAGAATCTACTTTTTCAGGTCAGCTAGCCTCGCTTACAATCAAAGGTGATTTCATCAGCAATCAAGAAGTTAAGATGGTATTCAGCAAAGGTTGAATGAGAGGAAACTGCGCAGAACATGCTGACGTGCTAGAACTTTTATATTTATAGAATATACACATTTAGCATGCCATAGCATGCATCTATTGCACGCAAAATATATAATGAGAGATTATGTGTCTCAAGTTGCATGAAGCATATGACGTTTCTTTTTTGCGAGGTTAATGCAAAAACACAGGGGGAATTGAATGGATTTGGATTCTTTCCTTCCAATTCCCACTTTGTAAAAGGGCAAAGGGTGTTGGAAACAAAATGGTCGATCTAAATCGTTTGTTGGATGGATGTATTTAAAGATTTATACGCTATAGAGCCTGCCCTCGATCATGTTTCGCCAGCTTGGCAGCCATTTGGAGGAACGTTCACACGGACAGGTCTTTGATATATATGCACCATGCCTAAATTTGGATTTTTTTAAAGTACAGGTCTTAAATGCAATGCATAAAATTTATTATTTAGTGAATTTCATTTTAACATGTTTAGTCCTTATATATTTACACATGTGAACGAATAAATGTTTGTGTGTTCATCTGTGTTTCCGGGGACAATCTTGTGGCTACCCATGGCGGGTGCACGTGGTGATGGTGTTGGTGATCTGGTGAAGCGGCTGGTAGCACTTCGACTCCCTAAGGCTCCTGCTACAAAATTAAAAGAATGCAAAGCAGTGATTCTCTCTTTTGAAGGTCATGCTTTTGTATATATAGTCTGAAGTTTGAATTCACCATGTGGTCATTCAAGATTCCCAGGTTTGCAATTAACCAGGCATGAAGTGAAACACGGTGTGTTTCCTGTGTAAATTTAGATATATTATTATATATAAATATTTTTGCACCTGTTCATGCAAACAAGTGCTATATAGATTGCATGCAATGTTTTTGATGTTTTTGCGTGTACTTTGATAAATAAACAGTCTGGTCGTCTACTCAATCACCGCTCCATGAAGTCTTACAGGCCGAAATCTTTATATATACTTCAACGTTTTAGATATTGGGGTATACAGTCATGGCTTTCACATTTCATATACCTTTACACCTTTTGGGTCTACTGTTCGTGCAGGCGTTCATTTATCTTGTCCTGCTCACCGCCTTTTCTTCAAACTTGCCAAAGTTCCAGGAGGAGCCAACTTTGATTTCCAACACATTTCACCAATTCCATAAACAGGATTTTTGTTGATTCTGTGAATGCAAACCATGAGAAGGATCTATAGATATTTACGTATATGACCTAAACAAAAAGGCCTTCATGTCACACATCTTTCTATATATACACTTTATTGTTCTTGATAAAACATATGTCCTTCCCAACCCAGCTGGTCTTCGAATAGTCGGGCCTTCCACTCTTCCAAAAAGGCACTTCGCCATTGCCTCAGTGCAGGATCTCACGTTCATCGAGTTTTTCGCTGGTGTCGGAAACTGTTGGCGTGCAGTGAGGGCAGATTCGGCAACGAGTGTTGGTATTGATATCCAAGACCTCAAACCAAATCCAGGGCAACAAAACCCACTGGATATTTTGACCAATGCGGGGATGGCGTTCTTTCCTTAGTTTTTGTTGAATTGACCAAAAGGATGACCATATACAGTAGATTGCAGTATAATTGGTGTGGATGTCCTTGAATATCTTCATCGTGTCTTTTTGACATTGCAACAACTTATATAACTTTTTGTTTCAAGAGAAAAGGTCCATTTACATCAAACCGCATGTGGCATACATGTAAAATGCAAATCTTCCCAACAGGTCATTTATTCTCAATCCCCTCATTTGCATTGTTCTCTGAGGCTTGCGATTCATCTCATCCTATGTGGAAGTGAATCTGGTTTCGCAACCATGTGGGGGACCGTTTGCTCCAGCTGGGTTCACCTCAATGTGTTCACATCCAAAAGGAGTCTATTACTACCGGAGGGGGACCCTTCCCGGAAATACGTGGAGAATGCAAATACCATGGTGAGTCGGATTCTTTCTTTTGCCTTATTTTGTTGCAAGTTTGATGTTTTTGCATTTTGTTTCTCCGTACAAGTTTTTGTTCAAGGACCATAAAAATTTAGTTGGTGCTAGCAACACTTTACCAACAGCTAAATAGATATATATGCATGTAAATTTGTGTATATTTACATATATATTTTTTATGTTTGTATATATATATATATACATACATATNTTTGTGTATATTTACTATATATATTTTTATGTTTGTATATATATATATATACATACATATGTAAATTTATACTTGTATATGATTGTCTATTCTTTTTTCAGATACAATAAGCCCTTCGTATTCAATTCGTATTCATCTTGCAAAACAAGATCGCTGAATGATCTTTGTGTGACCCAACTTAGGTGTGTACTGCTCATAGCCCTATGTGTCGCAAGGGGTGGGTCATTCCTATTGGAGCAGCCCAAAAGCAGTTTGATGGGGGAGTTCTTCCGATTCCAATGGCTTTGTCGTACCATCAAGGTTGCCCAGCTAAACATGCATTATATAATATAAAGATGGATTCATGCAAAAGATCACATCATCACACATAGTTCGAGGAGACAATCTAACTTTATAGATCTTAAGTGGGTTATAGATATCCCATGGTTTGTCACCATCCAGCGTGCCTCACCTGCAAATTTTATAGTCTGTAAGTTAATTGCATATATATCCTGTTTTTTTGAATTCTATAGGCATGATCCTCCAAGTTGTTTCCCAACTCCTGCATGGTTTCTAAGTTTCCTGGACTGTGCTGGGATGGACCCGAGGTGTTTCGCATCTCCTGGTGGGCAGGACACTATGGTGCTCCCTCACCAAAACCCCACATTGGTTTTTGCAACAATGTGTACTTTCAGCTGCTGGACCGGGGAACCTACAAGAGAGTGCTACTTCCAAAACCGAAGGTGAAGACAGTAAAGCGGACCATTTCCAAATCTGGGAAAGTCAGCTATTCTGGAACAAAGCAATTGAAATCCACCCAGCTTCTTTTCTGCAATTGTATATATATATATATATATATTCTCTTTCTCTCTCTATAGAGATACAACACTTATCAAATTGATCATTCATGATTCCTGTTTGATATATTGTATCGATCTGAATTGACATCCAAAGGGTCAAAATGAAAAGATTTCAGCATTTGCACCACGAATGGGAGTTCGTTTGCCCCCTCAAGTTATAGATTCACTGCATGTGACTTCCACCAGCCCAGGACATATCCGAAGGCCTTTGCTGACAAGATCAAGAGTCTCTTTCCTGGCGTGGTGACTGGGGGAATTGGACGCCCTGAAGTGTCTTCTGATGAAAACAGCCCTGAATATATTTTCCAGGATCTAGAATGGAGTACATGGGAAGAGGCCAAGTTACTCCCTTGCATCAGGTATTTGCATGGCAATCGCCACCTGGAAATACCATCCACTTGGAAGCAAGCATTACCCACCAAAGAAGAGATTCTGGGTGGGAAGAAAAGGCCTTGAGGTGCTTGAAAACAATACTTCAAGCTTTAATGGACCACCCAAATTGCTCCAAAACGCTTGTGAAAGGAAGGTATAAATAATATATGTTTAAAAGGTTAAAATTGAAGGGGAACATTACCACATGAAACCTAATAGACACCCAGATGTGTTTTTCATTGTTTTTCTCCATTTGGGTCAGTAAAGCTTTTGGGTTTCATGGATTCGACCCTAAATCTTCTCATTTTTTTTGGGGGGTGCTTTTTACCACTTTTGGGGGATCCGTAATTGGACATGAATATCCATGCTGTGGACGTAAAAAACGAAAAGCGTTCGGATTGCGTTCAGATTGCGTTCAAATTGCGTTCAGATTGCGTTCAACTTGCGCAAATTTTACGCAAAATTGGCGCAAAAAAAACAATGGTTTTTTTGACCATTTTGGGAGTAAGCAAAAACACAGTGAATCTCACATTTTCCCATATGGTTTCGTGCATATTCACGCTGTAATCTGATTGGGTGGTCCTGATCCTCGGTCTTTCAACCCAGGTGTTTTTACAGATGCTTCCGTAGATAGCTGAAGCTGACATGTTAAAAGGGTATATACAAAAGGTGGAATTTAACATGATTGAACAACTTTTCTGATTGACAGTATACAAATCACGGTGTATCCAATGGAGTTCCAGTTTCTATATTCTTTGATGCAGCCATTTCGGTTTAGGGGTGATACGTTATAGCTTGGACCTTTACCTTTGAGTTCTTTATAGGCACCAGGGATGTCTCGGGACTCGCTTGTGTCTGATGTCCCAACCACAGGATGGAGCTGTGAGACTTTAGAGCATGGAATCCAACATGTCGCCCAGGGTTGTGAATCGGCCATTCATTCACCTTGAAAAATCCGGAGCTTGAAACATGTCGAAAGGCGACACGCCGTGACCCGTGGTCAATTTTGAGATAAGACATCTGTTGTTTTTGAGAAGGATGTCCCTTTTCTTTATATAGGATCCATGTATGCTTATGGTTTATTATATTTGGTTTATTATACCTACATTTTAGCATAAAAATCAACCAAAATTTATGATAGGTATAGATATATACCAGTCGCATGGATTCTTTGGGTTTCGTTGAATCAATTTATGGACTCAAAGGTGAGTTGTCCATCCTGGTGACCTCAGCATCGGGGGGAGATTGAATGCAAGACCTTAACGTAGCTGGCCTCATCTAACGGATCACCCGTGGCATATGATAGCTAATAATACAGTAGCTCACAATGATAAATGAACCAACTATTTCCATGCAGGGGGTGTGCTGCCTTGGTGCTGGTCGCAGTCAGCTCATCATTGAACAAAACACATTTTTCGGCTCGAGTGCACAAGAAGTGCACATATCATCTCATCAAGTCATGCAAGAAGTGCGCCGGCAAACAGTATTGGCACGCGAGAAGGAACTTTTTCGATCCGTTTCTTGGTGAATTTTTTGTCAACCTTCAGGAAGGGGACTGGATGATCCAGAACGGGGACGCTCAACATACTGTTGATGGTTCAGAAATCCTGCGGGAACACCAGTTGAGGTTGATAGCTTATCCCATTTTGTTTAAGGGTTTTTAGCACCATCCAAATGGTGGGTTTTATCGCCGGATTTCTGAACCATCAACAGTATGTTGAGTGGAAGGTCATTTGAACCAAACCTTCCAAACCAAAGGTGCTACGCATGTTGCTGGGGCTGGGGCCTGCATTGTTACAGATATGATTTGCACTCCGGTAATTTAACATAGCAATGGAAAATGGATCCTTTGAAGATGCATTTCCTTTTTAAACACAGGGCGATATTCCATTGCCACGTGAGTTCACCAGAGGGTAGGCTTCCATCTTTCAAGAGATATGGCTGTCCCCTCCGAAGTTTAACAGCTCGCCCCTGAAAAAATGGCGGTTGGAAGAAAACTTTCCTATTGGGAAGGTAACTTTCAGGGGCGAGCTGTTAAACTTCGGGAGGGTATGTCCCACCTATGTTCCCCAGTCCGGAAAAAGATATGTCTGTACATGTGTCACGTGGGACTTTCGGGGGTTGACACTTTTTAGACATATATATATATATAATCATAATATCCACAAGGTGGGCCCCCTACCAGTTATAACTGGGTTTAGAACTCCTATAACTAGGGTTATAAGAGCAGTTAGCTATTTATAAGGCCATTTATAGGGGTTATAACTCCATTTATAACTGCTAGGGGCCCACCTTGCATCTATTTTGGGGGGCCTAGACGATGCACCGATCATCAATCTTCGATGTTCAGTAAAAAAACAAGTTTGACACCTCGAACCAAAAGAGGGACATCAACCGAAATCCTACGCGACTTTTCTGTCAGTCACCTTTGCGGGAACTAAACTTAAACAAAACATCCTATATCCAAAAAGCTGGGGAAAACACAATTCCTTTCCGAAGAACCAGGGTTTTTTTCCATGTTTGTTTGAGAAAACAGCCAAGATAACTTGCAATGAAACCAAAACACCACGAACTTGCAATCTCCATGCGCTTCGTAAGTTTCGTTGTGTTTTTTTTCGGAAAACCCCGACGGACCCATGTTGCATCTGGGCGGGGAGGAGCCCCCAACATCCCCCAACTATACCTCATAGGATCCATGGGACTGGTACATTTTTCATACCTAGATTAGGCATTTTTTTTTGATGTAAATTATCGGTAAATATACCAAGTCTCATGGGATCCTATAGGAATTCAACTTAATTCTGATGACTTTCTGTTTGTTTTCCTTGGCACCTCGACATTTCCACAGAAGGACCCCGGATTTTTCGCATGTGTCATGTGGGGATGTCCTTGACCCAAGGTATCGTCAGCACGTATCGTATCCGAGCTTTTACGTCTCACGCTGCTTGGGTGAAACAAATTGAGGAAAATGCCAATAGAACCCTAGGTAAAATACGCCAGGTACCTCAAAAATTACAAATTATGAAGGATTTCCAAACCACAAAGATCGAGTTTGTTTTTGGGGTACAAGAGGGGTATGTTGTCAAGGGGTATGGGTATGTTGGAGTTATCTTATCTTAGTAACGAATAAACATTCTCAACTGACAACCGGCAGGTTGATCCCTAACCGGTCCCAAAATTCCCAAAAAAGTCCGGCCCCCAAAAAAAGATGGTTCACCAAGACCAGTCAAGAGTTGAAGGGAAGCCCATATCCAACAGAGCAAGTTTTAGAGAATTTTGTTGTTCCCAGCAGGGTGATACTGGTGGATTTGGATCATGGGTGCATAGATCACAAAAAGGGGGTTTTGGACATGTTGGACGTGGACAACATGGAAGAATATGGCACAACATGAAAACAGATTAGCTAGAAAAAAACATCAGGATCGTCATGAATATCATGCATCACAACAGTTGGGAAATGCATCCCTACTCATTCATATATCTGTATTTGTTGGATTGAAGAATTCTCCCATGAGTTCGCAAATTGAAGTACATATGACACAGATATTATAGTTGCAGATACATACATAATGTATACGTACTGTGCATAGGTTTGATGATATATGAAGACTTTGAAGATTTTTTTCAGTGCAAAAAAAACAGAAATCCTCGACCTGGTCCCAAACTATCATCATCATCCAATCATTTCCTTGACTTCCCCCGCACGTTTTTGGACAATTTTGCAGAATCCAAAACTGGTTGGTGGTTTCAAATACTTTATATGTTCACTCTATTTTGGGAAGATGAACCTATTTTGACTAATATTTTTCAGATGGGTTGAAACCACCAACCAGAAAAACATTTGAGGCTTTGTTCGAGCCAAAGTGATTCTTTACGGGACTGTTATTATGACTTACCAGTGGCTACAGATGTGGATCTGTTTGTCAGCCATTCCTGGTCTTTTCCAGCTTGGCGAAAAGTCCTTCTCGTATGTCATCATCTGAAGCTCAGATTTATTTTGAGGCCAAGAAATTTTCACAAGCTGGTGGTTTCAAAGATTTTTTAATTGTCCTGCCTATTTGGGGAAATGATCCAATTTGAATAAGTTGAAAACCACCAACTAGTTCAGTTTTGGCGGTTTGTTTTTTTCTTTTTTCCTTTTTTAAAGTCGTTTGAATGTTGTTGTTGACCCTCAAAGCTTTTTAACTGGCCTTTTAGTGACCAATGTTTATTGTGTTTGTGTCGTCGTTGTTGTTGTTGTTGTTGTTGTTGTTGTTGTAAAACACAGAAATCACATACATTTGGTAAGCAAAGATATTTTTGTGGAAAGAGGCCACCGGGGATTTCCCCACAGAACCTCCCTTCAATAGTGGGATCCCTTTTCCCGTAAGCTTCCCATATCGTTCCCATACTTTACGGGATTCTTATGGAAGTGGTATGGGGCTACTATGGGAAGTCCCCCTATTTGGGGTCCCTTATAACCTTAGCTATTAATGTACCTAAATCAATTTTTGACGAAGATCAACAAAATGAGATTTCTCCTAAACGGCATAATCTAGGTGTTGGTTTCACATATGTTTTTCTGTTCACCCTGAAAATTGGGGAAGCAAATCACCCAATTTGACGTTCGCATATTTTTCCAAATGGGTTGAAACTCAACCACCAACTAGGAATATTTCGTGCTTGGTCCCGCCAGACACCTGTTTTGTTGGATCGG
This sequence comes from Breviolum minutum Mf 1.05b.01, assembly GCA_000507305.1. NCBI lineage: Eukaryota > Dinophyceae > Suessiales > Symbiodiniaceae > Breviolum > Breviolum minutum. The sequence continues at coordinate 303,349 of DF239065.1, read as the reverse complement.
GTGGGTGCAAGGCACCCAGCCTTCGAAGTTGAAATTGGTTCATTCCTTTCAGGTAGTGGGGCCCCGATAAATGGCCCATCGTTTTCTCAATGGAATTCGTGGGGCCCCGATAGATGGCCAAAAATACTAGGTAACTGGGGTTATAACCTTGCTTATAAGTGGTAGGGGCCCATCTTGTTGGGGAACGGAATTTACTGCATGTTGTTGAGCACGTGAATTTTCTGGGTGCATTTTTACATCGAGAGTAGCAGGGATCCTGTGTGGTTTGGTTGCTACCCTCCATTATGAAGATATCAGATTTGGATCTCCAATAGGAAATTATTCCCTGAAAACTGACATATCCCTGAAAATTGATGTTTGGGTTATGCTGGGTCGATGAAAATTCGTTTCAAAATGGTCCCTTTCCCATGGGCATCCGTTCATTTTCCAGGGGGTACATCTTTAAATTCAAGTGCTCCTTGAGGAAAGTACATCTTCAATAGGAAATTCCATCTGCAATACCCATAGGATCCATGTATGGTGTATCTACTTACATTTAACATATCAATCATCCATGTAGGTAAATATACCAGTCCCATGGATCCGTTGGCCTTTATTGCCTGGAAGTTTTTGACCACTTCTGTGACGTGTGGACTGCCCCTCCCAAATGTAACTTACCCCCGGAAAGGAAAGGTTGAATAACGGGTTTACCACCCTTCTTCCTTTTTAAGTCCTTTTTCAACCTTACATTTCCGTTTTGCGTTCGATTGGATTTGACACAAGCACCCCGACCAGACACAGAACCCTGGCCAGAATCTCAGGAACCTGGATGTGGCGATGGCCTCCTCCATTAGCACTTCTGTTCTGGGTACCTTCATTTTAGGGCTATATGCTGGAAGTGTTGTTGCTGTGGCGAAACAGCCAGCAGAAGTGTTGTACTCCGTGCTGTTCCTTGTTGTAAAGCAAAGTTTGGACTTTGCACTTTTTGGGTGGTGGTGGGTTCCGTGCGGTCTTGTCCATGGGAACAAGTGTAGGATGTGCATGTGGACCTTTCTTAGGGGTTGACATGCTCTAGATTGCAAATAGCAACACTAGCGAGGGTCTGGAAGACGTCTTTGACGTTCGCCAAAACGCCTTTCCTTTGAAGGGGGCGTAAACTGAGTAGCCCTTAATGCGGAATGAGGGAATGAAGCCATACATGGTTATGATGCGGATGAAACTTCTCTCATTCCCCATTTTTTTGGGCCAGCCAGTAAATTGAAAGTTCACAACTTTGCCAATGATGCTTTTCATGTTGGACAACTATTTGCTCAGGATTTAGTTTGATTCTTTGGGGGTGAGGTCAGCTTTGTTCTGTATGTTTTCAAGGGTAAAGTCCAAAGTACCAACCATCCACCGCTGGAAGCTCCTCATCAAACCGGCAATGGAAAATCTACCATGGTCAACCTCTATAGCAATAAAGCAACCCCAGCAAGACCGGGGCCTACCTGGAACACCGGACCTAACAAAATACATAACCCATGGCAACTGCAACTGGAACATCATCACGTATGTACTGTATGTTGTTTGTTTTCTACTCTTTACCCCCTTTTAAAAATAATGTGGAATTCAAGTACGGGTACCACCCCAAAAGCAAACGGAAGCAAAACATTGAAGCTTTTTTATTGCTGTCATACTATTTGCTAGATTTGTTGTAACATAAAACCTGAAGAAGAAAGGCATTGGAATTAGCAATTCGTGTTCATTCAAATTTTGGAAATGTCTTTTTTGGGAGTTCTCCACATCGAAATTTGAGATTTGAGGTCCGATTTCGGTCGGCATTAGCTCATTGACTGTTGAAAGATGTTCAACGTTTCCCCCCCCTCCATCTTTTTCCAGAGATATACTCCCTGAAACTAACATAGCCCCGGAAAATCAATGTCAATGGTTGGAAGATGAATTCCTTTTGGGGCCCGGCCAATTTTCAGGTGTGTTTTGGTTAGTTTGAGGGAGGGTACCTTTTTCATCATACGGTGGTGAGAAATGACCATCCATTTTCTCAGCCCAACGAGGTATGCCCTACCTTTGGTTGTTTTTCTGGTTGCTTATTTCTTTGCACACATTATTTTAGATGCTTGGATGTCACAAATGGGAGGTATAGTTGGGTTCAGTAGTAGTTGTTGTTTTTTTTGGGGGGTGATTTTGTCTTGAAGAAAACGATGCTTTTGAACGGAGCTTTCATATTGGAGAAGAAACGATGATAGCATCATGAACAGATATGACAAGTGTTGTTGATGTGCAGGCTTCATAACCCCACACACTCAATGTATGGTGTATTTACCTACATCTACCCCAAACTCCAAATGTAGGTAAATATACCGTACATTGAATATCTGGGAACATATTTGTTTCTGTAAGATCTTGTGGGTTCCTTCAAGGACTCCTTGATGCTGAATGTATCTCAAGATATTGGTAGAAAAACTAAGGCAGATTTGCAGGCTAACTTGAAGTTTTTCGCCTTGTATACAAAGTTCAGAAAAATGGTTCAGAAATCTGGTGAACCACTGGGGATGTGAAAAAAAACACCTTGCAAATAATGGGATATTTACCCCTAAGCATCCATACCCTTCCCTAGAGTAGGTTTGATGGTCCCAATCCCATCCCCACAATAGGATTGTAGGGTTAATCCCTTTCTTAGGACATAACTGGATGCTTAGGGTACCATATCAACTGGTGAGTTTACCGGATTTCTGAACCATCACCAGTATCTGATTCTATTTGATTGGTAGTGAAGCTTGGTCATTTTTTGCCTATCCGATTGGAACTTCCCCACCTTGGAACATTTCGGAAAGGATATATGGATGTTTCCAAAAATAGGGGTACCCCGGTACCCCCAAAATCATCCATTTTAATAGGTGTTCCATTATAAACCATCCATTTTAGGGTACCCCTATTTTGGGAAACACCTATATAGGAAGGGCATGAAAGGGCCATTTTTCTTTTTTTTTTGGGGGGGGTGGCAGGCTGGAGAGCTGGAAAATTGAAAAACATGTGGCTGTCAAGTTGATGGATGGATGGTTTGAACAACTCCAGCCTGCACAATATAAAGTCATTTGATGTTATTTGTGCCAGACTGCCATATGATAGGGGATAAACTCATCAAGCAAATAGATAGGGGTTTATATATACCCATTATTAATGGATTTTCTATTGAAGGTGGGATGAGTTTATCCACAATAATAGGGAGTTTCGACCCCAGCACATGGAGAAATTAGAATTCCCTGGAGGAATGTCATCCCCAAGTTGGGTCAGGATGGCCATTCGGTGCCATCAAAGTTGCAGGATTTTTTCCGCGGGTTTTGGATGGTTTTGGTGCACGCTGGTAAACGAACATAGCAATGGAACATGGACACGAAATGAAGATGTATTTCCTATTGAAGATGGGATGTTCCAGCCAGCTATAGTTAGTTTACTAAAGGGCCTCGTGAATCTTTTACATGAAAAATTATCGGTGTTTTTCCCGGAAACGTGGCTGGAAAAAAAGCAATGGGCGCGGAGAACCGAGGATCATCAGAGGTTTTGGTTTGATCGCCTTTGTGTGTATCAAGGGCATCAGCATCAAGTACTAAAAGCTGAAACAATCACAGCCATTCCAGCTTTCATTGCGCAGTCCAAGGGGCTGCTGGTACTTTGGGATGACACTCGGAGATTTTGGAGGGATGTTTTTGTTTTTTTTTTTTGGGGGGGGGGGTCGGGGCGGGACAAAGGTGGCAAAAGGGTCATAGTGGTGAAAGGATTTCATGTTCTTTTGATTTTAATTTTGGTAGTCAATGATCAGGGCATCCAACTGACTTCAATTGTCAAAGTAATTTTGGACCTCACTAACCTTCAAACGGTTAATGGCTTTGCTTCAAGAAACCGGAAGAAACTAAAGCCCGCCGTTCTAAGGTATGAATCGAAGGTAGTTGTTACCCATAGCATCCATAGTATGGTACATTCTCCTTCATTAACCATAAAAATCAACCATCCATGGGATCGGTAACTATACCTACCAGTCCCATGGGAATCCTATGATGGGTTTAACGTTTCGCTATGTTTCGGGAACGGGTTCCCCACCGATGTTTTGTTCCTAGGAAAGTTACTTCGAACGCATGTGGTGTAGTTATGAGTTGGCAGTCCATGCGAAGACCTGCGGCAAAAACTTGCATTTGGTGCCTTTCTGGATGCCATTGTGGACCTTGTTGTGGCTTGCAGCGGATACGCTTGTAGGCGCCGGTACGGCGAAAAAATCCCCTGGGTTGTTTTCAGAAAAGCCGTTTTGAAAGAAATAAAAAATGGTAGTTAAGGCTAATGCCTTTGAATCACCCAATAGGACCCATGTATGGGATATTTACCATTATTTACCTACATTTACCATAAAAATCAATTAAATGTAGGTAACTATGCCAGTCCCATGGATTGACTCTGTTTTAACTTGGCGATTCCATACTTTTTTGACCAGTTTGGTGGTACATTCTGCTTATAAACCACCAGCATCATCATTATTATGATAGCTACGCCTTATCCAATACCATGTGTCTTTGTATATATCTACATGTAGAATATGTATATGTATATATTCAAAATAACATATATATATATATTCTTTATATTTATATATATATGTTGTATATATATATATATTATGCATTATTGATTATTTTCGCCATGATCAACAAACACATTATGTTCATCCTCAAGTTCCACGGGTTAACGGTCGGGACGGTCAAGAGAAGGGTTGCTGACGCCGGTTGAGATGAACTGTATGTATTCCTCATTCTCTCTCCTCAAACTTTTGTTGGATGACCTACAAGGTGGGCCACTATAAGTAGGAGTTATAACCCCAGTTACCCATTTATAAGGCCACTTATAGGGGTTATAACTTCATTTATAACTAGTAGGGGCCCCACCTTGTAGAACTTGTACATCTTGTAGTGCCCTAGACATCCAGGCAAACACCTGGAAAACGAGGTAATGATTTGGACCCCAAAAAAACAACATACCATCCAAAACACCAAAACTCAGGAGGTTATATATTTGGAAGACTAGGGCTGTAGATGGGAAAAAATGGAGTTGAGGATGCCAATTTGGACGTTTTTTTCTTGAAAAAAGTCCGTATACACACCCACGAGGTTTATATATACAGTTAACCATTGGTTTGAAATGAACCCAAATGGTTCTTGGATGATCACTGAAGTTTGCAAATTGCTGGCAGGTAACATCATCAGAATGGGAAGTCTAAGAGAGGCAAACCAGTTGCAAGTTTTGACCAACGTTTGTTTTTTAATCCTAAGACCCTGTTCAGGGAATATTGTTAGCGGTTATGAAATTACCCATCTTGGCTGGATCAAAACAGTGAGATAACAATGCAAATCTAAGGCAATTTGGAGGGATTTCCCCAAAAAATGGCGCCTTGTTTGGGTTGATAGTACAATGACCCCTATACCTTTGCGTGTTCACAGCTTCTTTCTGGCAAACAAAAATGTGGGTTGAGTTCTCGACCTGCCTTTGCTGCTGGCGCAGGTTTGCTGTCTATATCGGCGGATGCAAGTTTAATTGTGCCACGGTCCTGCATTGTTTCGACGGTGGTTTGGACTCCGTGGTTTTTTGGGGAAGAAGTTATAGTTCAGATCCACAACAAAGGTGGGCCCGGATCCCAGTTATAAGTAGGGACCCATAACTCCAGTTCTTAGGGGTTCTAACCCCAGTTGCCCATGTAGAAGGTCATTACAAGTCTTGTATAGGGGACTAAAGTACATATAGTGCCCAGTTCTACAGGGATATCATAGTAGAGCCGCTATAAGGATCCCTATCCTATTAACCAACCAATACAATGGAATGTCTCAAGGGATTTGACTACTGCTCATTTGGCGTACTGTAATTCTTATGGTTCTGTAGGATCCCACTCAAAGTCATGGATTTTTTCGGGTGCTGAAAGGCATTGAAATTTCCAAGATTGTGTGACCATGGCCATAGGGCTAACCCAATCCATATTCACTTCAATGATCTTTCTCAATTGTTCTCCTACAGTACGCATAGTGTGATGTTATATACATATATGATTATATGATCATTTCGCTATATATACATATATGTATATGTATATATATATATATTTAGGTGCATACATACATTGCATATGTGGTGTATGGTCTTCGAATTTTGAAACGCTGTCCATCCATTTTGTTCTTTCACCTTTCTGCAAAGGAGTATGGTCTGTTTGGGCTTGCCTTTGCTGCCTTTAACTTCCAGAAACTCACTGGGCACAAAGTCATGCTGGAGCAAATGTCGCAATTCCACTTGCGAAATGTCCACTGTAGCACCTTGCATAAGCGGACATGGGGAACACACCTGGATTTAACCAGGGCGTTTGTTTTTTTGTTTGTCTTCAGGGACAAAAGGTTGGTTCAATTTGTTCAAGGTGACATAAGGAAGCATGAAAGTTTCATGAAAAAGAGGATCCTGAGTTCATGGCTTGTTTCAAGTGGTCAAGTAAGTATGAGTAGAATTGCTAATTCCATGATTCCTGACGTTTTTATAGATCTGTCAGTTCTTTGGAATGCTTGTTTTTTTTCAGTACAGATATGTAAATACACTTAAGCACCAATTATGAATCGCCTAGCTAGATAAGTGGAGATCATCCAAGCAGGGTTCCTTGTAGCGACCTCAGCCAAGGTCACCCCAACTGGTGGTTGAGTCAGTAAGGGAATCCCCCCAAAGAATGCCCTTAATTCAAACGATTTGGACACCAGAGATCCACCAACTTGGTCACTTTGTCAGACTGTCAGTTTTTTTCGTCATTTTTCCTCCCTGGGACATTGTGGGTGGCAGCTGAATTTGCAGGAAGTATTTGTTTACAGGTAAAACACCTTCGTCTTCATGGAAAAATCCCTACAATGATGTCTTGTGCTTTGCTAGCCGCTAGCCAAAAAAGCTCCCCCACTGCAGCTGCAGATCCCTGAACATAGCAAGCCTTCGGTCCCTTCAAAGCCGGTTGTATTTTCCTGATTATATATCCGTAAAAGCTGGGGGCTTACTGGCTTCCTGCTTGGCTTCACCAAGAAATGGACCATGATTGGTACCTACAGTGAGGTGCCCAAAAAGGCCCTAAACCCCAATGGGAAATTTTGGATTTAGTGAAATTGAGAACATAAACTTCCTGAGGAACTGGGGTGAAATATCTAGAGTTCATGCATAGAAATCATAAAACCTCTAAGTTATACTTATATTCAAAAATATTCAAAATATGTATATATTTTTATATTTGCATATACATATATATATATACGCACACATATATAATATTAAATATAAATTCCTACCATATCCGAAGGAGTTGTTTCAAACCGGAGTTTTGTTGCTCAAACCGTCCCCAAAAGTTGACGTTTGCAATTGCAGCACTTGACAAGACCCAGGTGGTTAATGATGGGATCCGTATATCTAATGGTTTTTGAAATAATCCCCGCATAACTGCGTAGTAAACATTCCCTCATATATACTTTCCATTATGGCTGGTTGATTAATAGGAATCCCTATATTGGCTTCTATATTTTCCTGGGTAGTAAACCTTCATCCAAATCCCCAAAGCCCCTTTTCCGAACCTTCCGGGGCCGCTGGGAGGTGTTGAATCAGATCGTGCTATCATTGAAACACAGATCTTGAACTTATTCGATGAAGCTTTGCAACCACCTTTGAGTTCCTTTGCGGCAAAAGATGGTTGGCTCGCAAGCACCGGACATGTTTTCAATGTATAACAGCTGGTCAACCTTATACTTTACCCACCCCTTATGAAGTATATATATATATACCCCCCCAGAAATAAGGCCTTATGAATATGAATTAAGGAATTAATCAAAACAGATTGGTTTCTGTTTGATTTTTGGGGCTCTGGCTAGCCCTTGGCCTTCCGAACTATTTCCGGTCGGGAAGGTGGACCCGAATTTTGATTGATATAGGAATCCATGATCTTCCAGGAACCCGTAGTTCCCTATGTATCTGGAGGCTCCCAGGCAAGCCAATCTTACTTAGACTAGACCCCTGGTTCCAGATAGGTAGGAAAATCGGGAGATGAGGGAAATGAGAAGGTTCGAGTTTCTTGGGCCGGTTGTGTGTGTGTGTGCGCGTTGTTGTTTTTTTCGCCTGTGTTTGTTTAAGGTTGCATGTGGTTCTTAAAACACTATTCTCGATTTTGTATACAAATGATCAATTGTGTCGACTGACACTGGTTGACTTTGGCTCGTTTTTCGCTTGCCCAGATGTTCCCCTAAAAATCTGGTCCGTTTCTGGTGTGCGCCATGCATCATTTTAAGATTAACGACTGGAACATAGTAATTGAGGTTTGGAAGGTAATTTTCCTTTAAATAAAATGGGTGTTTTGTATGTTCCATGTTAATCTTCCAGGGTGTAGTCTAGGTTACTTGAAGGGAATTTGGGTGGTCCTTCCCACAAAGATGACGTTTTTTTTCGAGATTTTCATGGCTTCGTGGATGCGCGGATCACCCTTAGAATCTAATCCCACCAGAGCATAGTGGCAAAACCAACCAAACACTGAGGCTTGACTTGGGTGAATTGTAATTTTTTAAGACCTCCTTTAAAAGGCGATACTGGAGCTCATTTGGGGAAGTTTCCCTTGCAACAAACCGGCCTTCAATAGGGCATGAAACGCCACTCCTTTGTTGCTTACTATGATACCGGAAAGGCAGGTTGAGTTGCAACCAACAAGATGTTGTGACATGAGGTGTTTCTTTGGACCAGGCTGAATATGAATCATGCCATGCGCTGAAGGATTTGCACGAGGCGGAGTTTATATAGATGACTTGATCGTGATCCGTTTGGGAAAGATTTGGTGGGTTGCATACAAAGTAAAGTGGCATGGCAATGTATGCATGTTCTCAGGAACATGGACTGGGACCATCCTGTAAAAGCTCTATGATTAAGAACTTGTTTATTTGGGGGTATTTTTCCAGCAATATTCTGGATTCTGATATTTTATGATATTTGATGTACTCCAGGATATTTCCAAATCCAAATTACATATGTAGTTTTTTCAAGCAAGCATGATGTCTAAAGATGTTTGCCCCCACCAATGCCCCGAAGTTTCAACCTTTTTTGCGGGATTTGTGGGGATTTGGTTGGGTGAGATGTATCTCTTAATTTCTTGTTCTTTATACATTTATACACCGTTACCAGGTGCTAAACCCATAATTAAGGGCCACCACATCGAACGGAATCCCACCAAAAAAAAACAACCACAAAAAAAAATCACCATGTTTTCAACAGCCTCACCCTCCTGCAAACTAACAGTTTTCCCCCAAAAAATGATGGTTTGAAGATGAGATGTCCTATCCCAGATGCTCAATGTATGGCCTATTTACCTACATTTACCATAATTTTAGGCCAAATGTAGGTATATACACCATACATTGAGCATCTGGGTATTGAAAATGGTCCCCTTTTTTCTGGTTCCAGCCCGTTCATTTTCAGCGGCCCTGAATTGAGAAAAAAAAATCGGTGCCTGATTGATTGATCGCAGTCGGACTTGGATCCCCTCATGGACCCTGATACCATGAGCACATGGCACCATGTGACAAGTTATCCCAGTCCAGATGAAGTCATCGAAGAGTACCTTGGGCAGGAAGAATTTCAGTGTGTTGTTGTTTTTTTCAATTCAAGTTGGTGAGTTATTATTTTTACGCCAAAACGAAAGGAATGGAAGATGAAATGGAGGCATCATGACAAGAATATTTATGAGAGATTAAATCACGTCACTTATCGTGATCTTAGATGCACACTAGAATTGGTACCTTCAGTTATGTGCTTGAAGTTCTTTCTTAAGCCTAGGAATCTTTCTCATGAAATGGCTGTAAATATGGTAACAACCATGGGAATCCACTACCTTTATCTTTAAGGGTTATAAGTCGTAACCTATATCTTTAGGGCCTATAACCCGTATTTTTAGGGCTTAAAACCTTCATGTTCATGGTTTTGGGGTCCAAGGAAATATAATATAACTAGGATTTGCTCGATATTTCTCCATTAGTTCCTGGGTGGTGGTTTCCATTTTTTTAAATTTTCACCCCTATTTGGGGAAGATTCCCATTTTGACTAATATTTTTGAAAGGGGTTGGTTCAACCACCAACTAGGTTCGCATCGGCCAGATTTTTTTTTACGCAAGAAACATACCTAGTCTTCGCCAACACTGCGGCCCGGCAACAAACCATTCCGTTCCCAACGCTACCGAACAGGGTTCCCCTTGATTCACGGATGCAGCCACCACAAGGTTCCACAAATATGTTCAGCATGATTTGCTTCACCATGTTTTGCGCTCCATGGGTGAAGAGGACCTTTTTTTTGCCAAAAAAAACATGGACTGATGAAGTTGTTGGTCAATTTTTTAACCGGGCGTTGGATGATTTTGTTACTATTTTTGTAGGAGATTCGTGTTTGCATAGTAAAAAGACGCCTACCAAAAAATACACTGTTATTTTCCGGGTAGGGAGAAGTATGCCAAGAGATGATCAAAAGATGCTAAATTTTTCTTGTTTCCAATAACTAGCCGAACTAGTGACGATGGGAAAAAGAGTTCGGTGGCCTTGGGCTGTGCGAGAGATGATTCTGAATGAATCTGAATCAGGAACACCTTCCAACAATATTCCAACTAAAAATGCCAGAAGACTTCTCCAACTCCAAACTGAAGGGCAACATGGAATGTAGACTATTCATTACTATATATTTGTTGTTTAATAGACTGACTCATTTGTTTTTTGCGCGAGAAGAACCATTTGACGCTAGACTAGCAGCTTAGCATGTTCCAGGACCACATTTCACTGAAGCTTTGTGTGGTAGCCACTTTGCCGATTTGGCTTCAAGGGCTAATGGCTGTAGTGGCTTGCGACGCTTCCGGTGATTGCGAGCAAGCAGCGATGGATGCTGGGTACACTTCTGTCCTTCAGCATCTTGATCACATTATATAATCGACGCAGAATTTCCTACAACAAATAGACTATTCTGTACTAGATAGGTGTTGGTTTCAAAGATTGATTATTCTCCAAGATTGTCATGTTGACGTATTTTGGAATACTTGGCCAATATTTTTCAGATGGGTGGCTCAACCGACAAGTTTTTGGTGAGTTGTATTGTTGGTATTCCAGAGAGCTATCATGGCAAGAATATGATTGAATTCTAACATATTTTTCAATTTTCAAATATAAACAGCTTCAGGAAAGCAGTTTCAACGTCGTTGGACACACTTCGCTTGCTTTTTTTTTTCTTTGTGCTGTATTCCATAAGTTAAAGCCGGTAGTTTGTCTAACTTTGTCAAAGGACATGATTGGGAATTGGACAATACTTGGATATCTTGGATGTCCCAGCGGTTAGTAAGTGGGTTGTGACCCCAATATATCCCATTTATAAGTAGGCTATAACCCATTTACTAACCAGTTAACTTACTGGGACATCCAAGTACCCTGACAAATTTCAAATATTTTATCTCTTGAAAGCCAGGTACATGACTATGAACGCAATCTTACAGCTTCTTCTACTGCCTTGTGGGCTATTGTTGGTATATCCTTTGTTGCTACGTAGCAACAAGCTGGTCTCTTCATACATCCAACATACATCTTTGAGGCTCTTGGTTGGATACTCGACCTTATTTGCGGACCTTTCCCTTAAATGCGACTGAAGGGACTGTGATATTTTCCTAGGTGTACCATACATTTGAAGCTAAAAGGCCGGAAATAGTCACTAGAAAAAAAGGCGACTCCAGGCTAGTCGTTGTGATGTCGTTGTGTATGTTGAATTTCAGGAATGTATTAATTTTGGCTTAACCTGTTGACTAAGCCACTATATGCGTGGTATCCCTCCCTCATTCAAGTTTGAATTCAGGGCCAACTTACAAGCTTTATTTTTAAAGGGGTTATAACCCCATATTGATAGGGCTTCAAACCGTTATTTTCATGGGTTTTGGGGTCCAAGGGTGGGTGTGATAACCTTTCTTATAGCTGGTAGGGATTCATCTTTCGACGGATGGAAATTGTATTGAAATTGTGATTGTTGTAGTTTCTGTGTCTCAGAGGATCCATGGGGATGAAGTTGATTTTTTGAATGGCAACTGCATGGTCAATGTGCCACTCCCATGGATGCGTAACGGGGAACAATGGAATAACCTGTATGGCAATCCCACCACGGATCATATGATCATTTATGTAACGCCAAAATTTGATAGGCTCAACTATGGAATTTCTACTTTTTTTACAGCTTGTTTTTGTTTGCAGAAGGTTACCAGTAAAATTCCGTTGAATACCCGCAACGTTCAGGGAGTGCAATATGGAAAATCCACGGAAAAATGCCGGTGTTTTTGTTGCCTGCAGGATCAACCTTGAATGCTTTGATCATGTGGTGCAATGATCATATGCAAGTCTCCTTTAGGATCAAGTTTGTGACTGGTCTTTTGGGAGACGGCCACTTGGATTTGTTGAAGTTTTTTGTTTTGTTACTTTCTACCATGGGATTCATCACCATTAAACCATCACCATTTGGGAGATGTTTTTTTTTGGAACTTTTTCCTTCAGCAAAAACAACGTGCAAATTCAAGGCCCGGCCGGTGATCAGAGTGCGTCCGACTTGGCTCTGAGTTTGCTAGCTTATTTTTTGCAATGTCTGCTCCTATGGTACTTCTTCTGGAGGAAGGGGTCACTATGAATAGCTAACGAAACCGACTTGGTGGGTTCCAAAAAAGCTGGATGTTGAATACATGTTTTATCCCTAAGAATCCAGGTATGTCCTAAGAAGGGGATTACACCTAAAATCCTACTCTGAGGATGGGATTGGAACCCTCAATCCTACTCTAGGAATGGGTTTGGATTCTTAGGATATTCTAAGATTTTGGAGATGATCGATATATATCGATATACCTCTAATGAAATTCTTTGAATTTTAAAGCATTTAAGTATCCCTTCATATATTGCAGAACTATTCATGGCGAGAAACCAGCACCAAAGTTGGTTGCCGTTGGAGTTTGCTGTGTTTTGTGTATCTGTTTGTTTGTACCTTTAAAAGGTACACGCTACAAACGATGGCGCCACAATAAATCCGACGAACATGTCGTACTGAGAAACCCGAGTAGTGGAATCGAGCGGGAAATTCCAGCCTTGAACCGTGAAAATTTCCCAGGAAGTCCATGTTTCGACCAAACTTTGCCCATTGGTAGGATGGGGGAATCCTGAATCCATGGATCATCCTAAAAGCCATTCTTTATTTGGTTTTTGGTCTTGGACTTCTAGGGTTTTGTTTGTTACATATTTAAAAACGAGGATAACGTCTTGATTGTTTTTTTTTCATGGTCCTTTGGCTTCACAAAATTTCAACCCCGTAGGATCCATGGATGGTAAATCTACCTAAAAATTTACCACAAAATTCAACCAAATGTAGGTAAACAGTAAATCGGTGGATAATTGGATGTACCCCTACCAACAACGTACCCCTATGGGAAATCCCTATCTAAGCCCTTTTTGCAGTGGGTCAAGATTCCCTTGAGAACACCAGCTAAATACCATGGGGCACACTGTTAGGGGTACACCCGTCCTTGTCCCTTGAGTAAATATTTATCGTCCCACGGATCCTATGAGTCCTGAAGAAACAAAAACCGTTGCAATGACTTACCGAGCGCACGGCTCATTGTTTCAAGCCCTAGGGATCCAGTCACCTTCTGAGAATGGTAATGGAACCTAAATACCTTCCGTTTCGGAGGTGATTATACACCCCTTGCTCATCATCTGAAAAGGTGAGTCCCAGGATCCCTAGGGAAGTGCACTTAGACGTGAGCCGTTGCGCTGGTGGGGCGTCGTTTTGTTGTACCGTTTTTTTTGACGGTTTCCGCTTTCTGCAAATGCAGAATTCGATGCTCACATCCATGCCTGGAGCTAGCCATGGTTTTGAGAAACGGGGGCCATTTTCCCAGGCATGGTTTCTCACCCGGGTCTATGGCCAAACTTGTCACATGTGGTCTTTGCACGCACACACACACACACATTTTTCATATGTTTTATCTACCTGGAACTCTAAACAACCATATTCTAATGGATGTTTTGGTGAAACAACCAATAAGGAATGGTTGTTTAGAGTACCAGGTTTATGTGAATTCACATGTATTTAATATATACAGAGAAGGAAACAATTTGCTTGAGTGCTTTTGTATGAACACGATAAAACTTGCGTTTGCTTTTGCAGCATGGAAGAAACAGGAAAGATTCTGTCAAAAAAAAGTCCAGCACTCGAATGTTCACTGTGAACAACTGGTAGCCCTGTGCCGAAGACAATGAGAAACCGAGATCCAAACATGAACTATCTCTCATCACCTCGGATATGGCCAAAGTCTGGAATCCCTAGAGGTTGAAAACGGCTCCGTTTGCAGTACCATTAAGAATCCTTGGGTGGTAGCACCACAATATCCGGAACAATCATTGGATCAAATCGGAGCAAGTTTGGGAGCAAATCGTTGTATTTTATGTTTTCATGTTGTAAGTTTCCCTGGTGTTGCATCTAGTTCCGAACGTCCCAGGGCCTGAACCCAGCTGGCAATTTGAAGAGTCGGATGATTGGAAAGTTCCATACACCTTCGAGAAACCAGCTTTCCCCCAACAAAACACTGGGTGGTGGTTTCAATATGTTTCAATTATTTTTATTTTTAATGTTCATTCCTATTTGGGGAAGATTCCCATTTTGATTCATATTTTTCAAACGGGTTGGTTCAACCACTAACCAGAACATGATTTTTCCAAGCCGAAACATGTGAACTTGCAGGGGTCCTGAACTGAGAGGTCGGGGTCCAAGATCTCAAAAGATGAACAAACCCTAAGAATCCAGACCCATCCCTAGAGTAGGATTGATGGTCCAAATCCCATCCCCAGAATAGGATAGTAGGGGAAATCCCTTTCTTAGGACATACCTGGATGCTTAGGGAAAAATCAAACCACAGAAAACTCTATTCGAATCTCATTTTTTTGCAATTTCAGATGGAATAAGTCGATGTATCCCCTAAACATGTGCAACATGTCTTTGTTTAGGGAACCTGCGCTATTGAAATAGCAAGCGTAATGGTAAATACATTTTCAGCAGGTCCATATTCCATTGCTATGTTAGTTTACTGAAGTGTATTTGAAAACAGTTTGGATCTTGGTTTTCAGTTACCAACTGCCGTGCACATTCCAGAATCCTTGTTGACGTCCCGGATCCTTCGCGTGATGTCAAGTGAAAAACGTCACAGCGAAGGAAATTCGGGATTCTTCAAGCCTGTTTGAGTTGAAACATATACTTGATGTGATGTTTCTTAGGTGAGCCGCAACATGTATCATTAAACCAATATTTGGGATAGTCCAACTGCTTTGGATCTCGGTTCAAAATGTTCAACTCATGTGATTCTAGGGTGCCTTGACCGCAGTAGATTTGTGGGCAGCCCACATTGTCCTATTGAAAAAAGAAGTGCATCGGACCTAAAAGTTGGGAACTAACATAGTTGCCACCTGTAAGGAGAAAACAGATACACCCCCAGAAGATTAACATGGAACCTGAAAATGATGGTTTGGAAGATGATTTTCCTCTACCAGGGACTTCTTTTCAGGTTCCATGTTAAATTTCAGGGGTGTATGTTGGACCCTTCTTGGGGACCCCCTAAAAGATCCCAACAAAACCAACGTCTTTTCGTAGCAACAGTTGCTGGATTTTCCGCGGCTGAGTTGACCGTCATCCAAAGCCAGACTATGGAGATTTTCCTCACCTTTTCGTTAGCTGTTTGGATAAGGCTCATGTAAGGGAAAACAAGCCAAACCACCCCCCAAAATAGCCGAAAATGAGTACCTCCGTACCTCCAAATACTGGTACCTGTGAAACTTTGGGTGATTGCCGTCTGCAAGCTGCAAGGAGAAACTTCAAGATATACCTATATATCCTATATTGTATACATATTAATCTCATGTTTCATGTATCTTACAAATATATACATATACATGATATTCTATACAGTTTAATTATAGATCACATGAATTCCATAATGCATCACCCCACAACCATTCAAACAACACGCACCCTCCTTTATCAATTTGTTTATCTCCTCCAAATAATCCACTCTTCACTCAACACAGGCCCGGCCAATGAGGAAACAAATCTCCCTCAACTTGTCGCTTTACCGCGCCGTTGATGTCGATCCCCAACCACAGGCAGCTGTTTATCAACGGCTTCTTGCGCCTTGGGAGTAGCTTTGAAGTGGACCACGGTGCGCCGGAAATTCCCGCTGGGGAGATCCCCACCCCAAAACCGGCCGGCCAACTTGGAGATGGTCTTTTTCCAATGGGAGGATGGATTTTTTGGAGTTTGATCAACAAAAGGAAGGGGGAGATTTTTGGTCAAGGGAGAGACATCTTGGAGATGGAGATATATAGATAGACATCTTGGAGACGAAGATGTATTAGAGAGACATCTTGGAGATGAAGATGTAAGATTATGTTAAAGGAATTACACTAGCTGGTGTTTTTTTTTAAACGCTTTTGTATTTTCATTCCGGATCCCTGGGGAGATGATCCAATTTGAGGAACATATTTTTCAGATGGGTTGGTTCAACCACCAACTACTGGTAGTACATCTTGTGGATGGTTGATGGATGAGTCGTGTTTTTTTCAGCGCATGGAAGCATCCTGAAAGCGGATGGAGGAGATTCAAAGGATCGAGTAGCTTGTTTGTAGGTAGATTATGTATATATATTAATATAAATATATTTACATATATACATATTTAAATTTGTATATTTATATAATATATGTGTGCGTGTCTTTATACTTGGATGAAATGGATGGTGGATTAGATGCTTGCAGGAGTTTTAGTGGTATACCCCCCCAAGAAAACTAATATGACTGGCTGGAAAATCCACCAAACCCGCTGTTGTGGCTAGTCATGTTATTGTGGCTAGTCAACCTACCCCCCCCCCAGAAAAAAGGGAA